>JAMZAV010001635.1:0-295045 GCA_024449915.1 Sweltsa coloradensis | reverse complement strand
TTCCCGTTGTAAAAATCAACCACCGTGCACGCACGTTGCGATCATCAGTTTTTACTGTAGATCAACTGCTCTCTGGACGTTGCCTGTCACTATAAAAGCTAACTCAAATGTGAAACCCTTTATTTCTACAATAAAGAATGTTTAATAACCCAGCCTCGCGTGAATCTATTCGCAACAATAACATTCAACCAAATCTTCTCAAAATTTAAATTACAATAATCTGATATCTATCTCTCTAGGTAAGTGTGTAATCTTCTAATGAATGAATTTCATCGCTACCATTAAATTCACCCTTGTTGAGTACAGTATAGTCCCCTTCTGACAATAATGGTCACAATCATATAATTTTTTTAAAAGTTCATCAATATCGTATCGTAATTACCAGTAAACCTCACTTCATTGCAGTACAGTACCCATTTTTTTTCCATAAACTTGCTGGACATAGCAATGCTCGCTTTAACTGGACACTCACTACAGTCTCTTCTTAAGATTAATTGCATTTTACTTAAGAATTGTAATTACTAATATAAGTTTATTTCTAAGACTTAGATAATTTCCTAGTTACTTAATTTATTATTTATTATTCCTATGCTTATGTTATTAGCCATAGCAACTATATTATATTGTATAATTATAAACATCTCATAGCCGTATGGCCTGCTGGTGCGTGTACAGTTCTCTGGGGAAATACAAAAATTGTGTTGGCGCAAGGGCGAGGATGTACACGCGACCTAAGAGTTCTAGCTGAAGGTTTTAGAACTTCCCTAGGTAATGATAAGAGGAGTGGACTGTAAATATTGTAGAGATGGAAATATGTTATATAGGTTAGATATAACACGGGGGATAGTGCCGTAACAGAGCTATTACCACATACCTGGTTGGACGTTGTTAGTCGGACGTGCTGATGACGTGTAGACGGGAAACAAAAGGCAGACGACGTGGTGCGGCGGAGGGCGTTGTAGAGGGGCACTAAATGTTATAACTAAACTAAAACGTACGAGAGTAATGTTATTATAATAGAATATAAATAAACACCCGTGAGTTTGCCCAGAGAGAGGCGAGAAGGTTTATGAGAGAGTACCACACGTAGTTTAACGTGGCGAGGAGGTTACACGCACACACACTTGATGTAATGCGCGTGGAGGTTACTGTACTTGCACACTGCACTGTTCACAGAGTTCTGCCATCGTGGCGATGGTAACTGCAGTCGCAAAATCTCGGTGCGGACGGAAATTCTCAGTCAGCACTTTGTGTATAATAGATGCTTAGTGACACCTTTCGAGGATTAGGTGAACTATGAGGAAGGAGAGAGAGGGATATTTGAATCGGCTTTAACATACCGGCCACCAAAATGAAGTGACATTTTCATGGCTAATCTGACGTAAAGCAAAGAGAAGAGACAAAGAGGTTGCTTAAAAGCAAGATAGTCAGACGAGAAAAGAGCAAATGAGAGTTCTTAGCAGAATTGCTATGAGAACTAAAAATACAAAAAAAAATTTGTAAAAGAGGGGTGCTGTGCTTTTTTTGCAACAGGGAGGGTGATGAGCTTGTCGACCGGGTCTAGTATACGAACCTGATGAGGGGGGCGTATAGAGGCACACGAACAATGCCATCGCGACCAGGGTGCAGATTGATGATGCGCCCTTTTGGCCAATTGAGGGGAGTGCTTGAAGCTTCAAGCACGAAAACCACATCTCCGTTTTTGGAGGTTCGGGTGGTTCCTGGTCCATTTTCCGCGCTGCATCTGGGTATGTAGATACTCGCGGGACCAACGGGTCCAGAAATGCTTGGTGGAGTTGTCTCACGCGGTGCCAGCGTGACAGATGCGATGCGTTGTCCGGCTCGATGCGTTCGGGCGGGGGCAAGTAATGGTGCACCGGTCAGAAAGTGACCTGGACTAAAGATAGTCGGGTCCATCAGCTGGGTCTTGAGGCTTTAGCACACAGAGGGCGGCTGTTCAGGACGGCCTCGATGCGTGAAAATAGAGTGGCATATTCTTCATGCTGTGAGGAGTGTCAGAGATGAGGCGACGGAGAAGAGATTTAGCTGATTTCACAACCTGCTTCCCAGATGCCGCCGAAAGTTGGGTGCATGATGGAGGATTGAAGTCCCATTGGATTTCACGGCTTGCTAGAGAGTCAGAGATCGAGGTTTCAGACTTTGGCGAGGAAAATTTTTGCACTTCACGAAATGTGACGAGCAGCACCCCGTAGTTGCGTCCACAGTCGGGGTAGATGTGGGCTGGTAGACCTCTACGCGAGATGAACCTATCCAGGGGTGGCTAAAAAGGCCTCTGTGGAGAGCCTCAGAAAATTTCCAGATGTACAGCTTTGGTAGCCATGCATACGAAAAAGCATAGGTAGCCCTTCGTACTTGGAGCGTTTCTGCGGTTGCTGGTCTTCACTGAGAAAGGTCCAGCATATCAGTGCCCCGTGTGCATGGAGGCACGTGAGGGTTGTACGCGAACTGCTGGGAGGTCAGGCCATTTTGGGTTGTAGAGGCTTTGAAACGGAACTTGTGGCAAGTGAGACACTAGGGATGCGCTGTCTGAGCAGACCGCGGAGAGTTTACGATCCAATAGCGTTCTTGAATCAGCGACTGCAGGGTCCGAGGTTCCGGAATGGAGTGAAATCTTGTGAAACATTTCACAGATGAGAGCTGAGAGATGAGTGCTTGGGGAGAAGAATCGGTAAGCGTGATTCTTCTGGCAGCAGAGAGTGGCGGAGCCTACGGCCACCCTGAGGGCCCTGTGCGTCGATGATTGGGCTCAGGGACGCGAGGGTAGACGATCCAGCTTGATTGCGGGACAATCTGCGGAGCCATCTGCGTAGTAATGTTTTTGAGTTACCTTAATCAACAGATTAAGAGCGTCCTGAAAACTCAGACGGCTGCAGAGGCCCTGAGGGAGGTTCAGCGTGAGTGCGTTGGCCAACAGGAGTCGAGTGAATCTTTATGATTGACCAAATACACGCTGAGGCGGAGCAGTGTCGAGAACTTCTCCAGACACGTGAGTAGAGGATCTGGTGCGACTTGCGCAACGAGAGTGGTGGCTGAAGCCCTTCACTTCGGGCAGATCGAGGTGAGCGTCTTGGCGTGAGACCAGAGCGTGGCCACATTTCTGCTGGGGGAAGCGCAGGAACGGAGGTCCAGCCAACACAGAGGATGATGCATCAGTTCAGATGGTAAAACCGCGAGACGCGCAGTCCGCAGGGTTATCTTCTGAGGCAAACGTGGGGCCCAGTCGGTGGGCCTTGAGGTCTCCAAAACTTCAACCACAGGGTTTTGCAACGAAAGTTTTGAGACGATGGGGCGGAGTAGCTAACCAGGCCAAAAACGATCATCGAGTCCGTGTATAGAGTCACGGAATGCAGAGAGAGAGCCTCGAGAGAAGGCAAGATCGTCTGGACGAGCCGAGATAGCAAGAGCGCGGATGACAATTCAAGCTTAGTATGTCAGTGCTTTCAATGGTGAGACCTTACTTCTTGCGCGCAGTAGAGTAGTGTGAGAGGTGGATCCGCGTTGCGTGTGCAGATGAGAACTGCGGCAAAACCCTTTTCTGAGGCATCACAGAAGCCAACCAGCCTGTGGACACCACGACTGTCTGGGAAAGCTCGTGGTATGCCGAAACGAGGAGAGCTGAGGTACGTCGGCGACTGCGGACAACCAACTTTGAGTGAGCGGGTCAGGGAGCAAGTCATCCCATTGTAGGGGGTTTGTACCCCAGAGTCGTTGCAGGAAACATCTTCATCCAGCAGACGAAGGGGGGAGGAACCGAGCGGATCGAAGATCTTGGCTATGTAGGAGAGAGTCGTGCGCTTAGTAAACAGATCCAGTGAAAGCTTCAGTATGAAACGAGAAGCAGTCTGAGCGAGGATCCCACAACAACCCAAGAATCTTGATTCCTTGTCCTCATTTGAGAACACAAGAGGCTTTTTCTAGATGCTCGTGCGGAAGCGTGTGATAGAGCTTCCGGAACATTGTTTGACCATTTTCTGAATTCGAAACCTCCGAGGGCAATGAGGGCTTGCAATTCAGATTGCAAGGAGGGGGTTTTGACCCAGATTACTAGCCCCAGAGACAAGATCGTCCGATGTACATCTGATGCTTGATAGCTTGGGGCTGCAAGCGGGTAGCGATCTCCTTCGTCAATCACCAGTTGAGAGAGCACTCGTTGTGCTAAGAACGCAGAGGGTTGAGGCCGTACGTGACTGTGTTGAGCTCATACTCAACGACAGGAGAGTCAGGTGATGGGCGCCAGAAGATGTGTTGATGAATGCGTCTTCAGGATGAACAAGAATCTGGCGGTACATTTTTCGCAGGCAGCGCAAATGGCCACAACGTGGGTCCTGAACTTTGTCAGAATGGAGGGAAGGTCAGCTTGAAGCTTCGGTCCGCTGAGGAGGTGTGGTTGAGAGAGACGCCATTCTTGTCTTGATATGAAGCATTGAAGACGACACGGAGCTTTGTACTCGAACTGGTGAGCTTGTGCACACAGTGATGAGGGATCACGTAACCAGCAGGCTGAAGAGCAGGCTGCATGTGCTCAGCGCTGATGTAGTCCTTCATGAAGAGCTGATATGTTTCATGATGCTCGGGGTTGCGCCCGGACGGCGCTCTAAGCTCAAATAACTTTGGTAAGCGGCGGAGCGGTTTGAGCATAGAGGTGAAACTGATGGCTTTTAACGGAAGCGAGACAGAGTAGCGTCCGTTCACATCGCGCTTATGGGAAGACACGAAATGATCTTCACATAACTGGTCTTCTGGATCCTTGTGTTGAGGACGAGAGATTTCCTCGGACTCCCAGAAGAGGCGCAGAGTTCGGTCTAAGCCCGAGGAACTCGCGAGCAAAGACAGCGGTGCGTGAGAGGCAGTGTCCGATGCTTGAATCGGACCTAATACCACCCAGCCAAACGCAGTATTCAGAGCTGAAGGATTGCGTTTGATTATTACATCCCCATTTCCGGGAACAACGTCGAGGTAGAGATCAGCTCCTATTAAGAAGTCAATCTCGTCTGAGAGGTGAAACTTGTCATCGGCTAGAGAGAGACCTCGATATCTCTCGAAGACTTCTAGAGGAAGCGAGTTCGCTGGCATGTGTCCAGTGATGGTTGACAGAACCAGAGCTTCAACGCCGAAGATACGTTGAGGTTTAAAACGAGAGGCTAGGTCACAATGGACAACACCATGCACTAGTGCGGACGCGTGTCCAATGCCGGACAATTCCACGATGCTGGATTGCATTTTCAAGCCTAGGCGACTTGCGAGAGAAAGTGTTATTGCTGACACTTGCGAGCCTGAGTCGAGGACCGCGCGAAAAGGTTGAAAGGTACCCGACTGGTCTCGGATAAGTCCTCGTATAGTCCCGAGAATGGTAGCTCGCGTGAGTGGCCGACTGGCTTGGAGTTCACAAGCCAGTGCGAGCCCCACTGTAGGTTTATTGTCCTGCAGCGGTCGAGGGTCAGCTGAGCTGCGACTGAGGAGGAGGGCGTGCCTGCTGAGTTAGCGCGAGTGATGTTGCTTACTTTTGACAAGCACGGCAATTGTTTTTGATAAACAAATTTTTCTTGTCGTGATTACCGAGACAATTGAAGCATCGGTTTAGCTTGCGCAGAGTATTATATTTCCCCGTCGACGGACGCTTGAGGAAGCTAGGACAGCTGTAGAGAGTGTGATCGCCCTCACAAGCTGGACATGAGCGCGAAGCTGAGCGACTTAAGACGGGCGATCGTAGCTGTGTGCGCCAGGACTGCGTGGCAGGAGACGGTTTTGCGACGAGCAATGAATTAAACTTCCGAGTGGAGTGAAGGGTTCGAGGCGCTGCTAGGCTTGAGCTTGGTAGAACTTGCAGTAGATGGATGATCTAAGCCACAAAGTTCCAAAGTGCGACTTTGCTCCCGATAAAACCGATTAGTTGGTCATAATGGGGTTTTTAAAGAGAAAAAACACTTAGATTCGAAATTTCCTACGTGTATGCGGATCAAGGTGCGACAGCGTGAGCGATAGGAGCAGAAAATCAGCCAAATCGCCGATTTCTAAACCTTTGAGAGCGTCCACAGAGCTTCTATGGACATTGAGGAACTGCTGGAGTGAGGCATGGTTGCCTGACTTCAGAGGTGCGAATTCCAGCACTTGCTGTACATACATGGCAGCAAGTAGCCGTTGATTTTGATACCGATTTATCAAAGCCTTGTACGCGAGAACATAATTTTCGGCTGAGATATGGTAATTTGATATAGTTGCCAGAGCAGCCCTTCTGAAGAGATGACCTCAGATAATGAAATTTCTGTACATTATTTAATGCAGCATTCTGATCAACAAAGAGTGGAACAGTGAGTAGAATTCCCGGGCCCAAAGAGAGAGGTCCCCATCAAAAGTTGGTAACATAATAGGAGGAGCAAGTGATCGGGTGTACAGCTGTAGGTTGCTGTGCGGCCGCAGCTGCACCACCAGCAGGTGGCTTTGAAGCAGTGAGAAAACGCTTCTGTGCAGCGAAAATGAGCTCATTGAAGCTAATTCGGACAGGTGCTGTGTCATGCCCTTTTCATTTTCATCCAGCTTAGAATTAAACTCGATGATTGCTTCCTGCACTTTTTTGAAGTCATTCTTAAGAGCCGTGAGCTCGTCCATACTGAGGTTGATAAATATGCACAAACGTCATATTTCAGATTTTTAAAAGAGTCATGGGTAACTTGAGCGGACCCAAAAATCTCTTCCCTAGTTTTTGTTAGGGCCGAGGCAGCTCGCTTTTGTTCTGCCGACATGGTTTAAAAAGAAACAAACGAAAGTGCGACGGAAAACAGAAAAGAATGACAAGTACACCGGGGGGGGGGAGTTGAGCTCAAGAAACCAAATTGCAAATGAGCAATTTATAAATGAAGAAAACCACAACTGTTAAGAATGCCGAGCGCTAAGAATGCTACGAAATCACGGGGGGGGGGGGGGGGGGGGGGCGAGCTCAGGAAAGCGTGCGAGAGCACTGTGAATTTCCAAAGCAAAGAATGCGCAAAGAAAACACAGCTACAATTATTCAACTATTGAACAATTGTGAATCCAGCAAAGAACGCGATATTAAATATTCTGAATAGAAATATTTAATGTGAAGAACAACAGAGCGCTGAATAACGTCCAGCTGAGAGACAGTGTGAATGACTTGCAGTCACACACGAGCGTTCACACGGAAGCTAGAGCGAACGAGACGACAGAAAATATGCTGACGCCTGAGATATGGCGAGTCGAGAGCACGGCGAACAGGCGACAAGGCCGTATTACACGAGGCGGAACTGAACAATTACAACATGAACAGTTTTGAGATGAGAATTAAAGCAACGAAAACCAAACTGGTTGAGATTGGCGGCCAGGACGACCAAAATATGTTGGCGCAAGGGCGAGGATGTACACGCGACCTAAGAGGTTCTAGGGTGAAGGTTTTAGAACTTCCCTAGGTAATGAGTAGAGGAGTGGACTGTATAATTTGGGGGAGATGGAAATATGTTATATAGGTTAGATATAAAAACGAGGGATAGTGCCGTAAACAGAGCTATTACCACATACCTGGTTGGAAAGTGTTAGTCGGACGTGCTGATGACGTGTAGACGGGAACACAAGGCAGACGACGTGGTGCGGCGGAGGGCGTGTAGAGCGGCACTAAATGTTATAACTTAGACTAAAACGTACGAGAGTAATGTTATTATAATAGAATATAAAAAACACCCGTGAGTTTGCCCAGAGAGAGGCGAGAAATTATGAGAAGAGTACACACGTAGTTAACGTGGCGAGGGGTTACACGCACACACACTTGATGTAATGCGCGTGGGGGTTACTGTACTTGCAAAACTTTTTCACCCGAGTTCTGCCATCGTGGCGATGGTAACTGCAGTCGCAAAAATCTCGGTGCGGACGGAAATTCTCAGTCAGCACTTTGTGTATAATAGATGCTTATGACACCTTTCGAGGATTAGGTGAACTATGAGGAAGGAGAGAGAGGGATATTTGAATCGGCTTTAACAAATTGTATATGCATTAGTTGGAATATTGTTCACCTAATTTGTATAGTTTTATAACTAGTAACTTCTTTAGATTTTAGAATAGCTGTACATTATATTATTAAATTCACATTGCTAAACTGAGAAATTGAAAAATCGAAAAATAAATGTAATGTGCACTTCTATGTATAGTATTTTATAACTGCTTTAGTTAATAACTTATAGATTGTATTTTAGTTTGTAAAAAAAATTAGTTTGTTATGCATTATGTGTTAGTTTATAAATGTATTTATATTGTAGTAAATGGTGGCAAGACACTTTTTGTGTTATGGGGCTATGCCCTTTTATTCTTGTCGCCATCAATATGCTCTGTATAGGCCTATGGTTTAATAACTGTACGTTGCAAATTGAAAATAAATAATAATAATAATAATATGTATAGCTGGAGTCCACAGCCATCCTTTTCCTGCATACCGTCTCTGCATAATGCCAAAAAAGGGCATAAACCTTTAGGCTCCAATGTGTAAACCTACCTCCAAATCCACAGAAGCCAGTTTCTTTGAAGTCTTTGCAAATGTCTGGTTGATAGTCCCATCGTACAGTGGCCCTTAAGTTGGCGGGAGCTCGAAATGGCCCCTTCCTCACCTGTAATCATGCGATAAACTTACATGTAGTGTATTATAGTAACGGTACGCAACACGGAGAGTTAGGGCAAGTCTTACCAATATGGGGTGCTGTGTTCTTCCCAGGGAATGCAATGGTTTGTACCAAGTTTATTGTGTGGATACAAACGCACATAGTAAGGGGCGTTCCAGACAATTTATTTTTAATTCTTGATTTGATTTGTTAAGTTTTAGAAGTTTTTGAAGTCCCTCTTTAAAAAGGGACCTTTCTCATTGTGTTTGAGGTCACAGTATTGTCTACAGTGACCACAACTTTAAACAATTTTGCAATGAAGGCTAGGTACACATTAGGCCTAGGCCTATATTAGATTTGGCCAAATTATTACCAGTGGCAGTAGGGTATCTACTATCTACGTACATCTACGTACAAGCCCAAGACAACACTAACTTGGCAAGGATTGAAAATCTGGAACGGGATCTACTCCGAAGAACAGATGAACTTGAGCAATATCAAAGACGGGAAAACCTAAGAATCTTCGGTATCCCCGAATCAAGGGGAGAAAATACCGACCAGTTGGTACTTAAAGTACTAAACGGTAAAATTGGTGACGGTGGCTTAGACCTGGATATGCGGGAATGGGACATATCGCGATCACATCGAATTGGTCCCCCTCCGGCCCTCGGTAAAACCTGCCCCCCAAGGCCTATCATAGTAAGGCTGGCTAGTTACAGGCAGAGAGACGACATATACCGCAACAAAAGATATCTTCGAGGTACCAAGATCGTTATAAGGGAGGATCTCACTGCTACTAGGCGACAAATACTACAAGAAGCGATTGAGAAGGTGGGAATGCGGAATGTCTGGACACAAGACGGGGTCATCTTCTGGTCTCTCAACAAGAGACGAGATATGGCAACAACGCTGGCTGGTCTCAGAATCAAACTCGAAGGGTGTGTCGAGCCACCCACTGACCGAGAGCGACGTCAAACCAGCCCTGCACCTGACTCCAAGGCCACGTCTAGCAACTCCGGTCAACACCAATAGAGCGCGCGCAGATGCAGCTTTTCACCACGGGACTCGGACTAATCATGCCGGGGGAACTACTCGTCACGGGCCTACAGGCCTGTATAACACACATCTAGAACTTAGATTAGTTATTTGAATCTAAATTAAAACTACCCCAATAATCCAGGGGAAACATAATATTGTTATTATAGACGTAAATACTAAGTTTATTTTTTACTTTTATTATATTAATTTTATAAATGATAGGATTAGAACCTTTAGATCTGGATGGCAACAATAATGAAGAATCCCATTGTGACGACATAGATAAATTTAAACAGTTAATTAACCACAATCAATTTAAACTCTTTCATACCAACATTAGGGGAATAAACAAAAACTTTGACACTTTTCAGGCCCTACTATACCATACCGAAACCCTTTTTGATATTCTAATTCTTACAGAAACCCAAAATAGAACACAATCAAAGCAATACGAATTAAAACACTATAACGCATATCACATACCAACTAAAATTACATCCCATGATAGCCTCTCAGTATATATTAACGAAAACGCATTTGAAAATTTGAATATAATTGAGTTACCTGCATTAACTCAAGCAAATGGAGTAATTATTAAACTTGAGAGAAATAATGAAACTATCAATATCCTTGCTATTTATAGGTCTCCGTCATCTAATGCTAAATTGTTCACTGAAGAACTAGAACAAATAATGTCGACTCATCTTAAGGGCAGTCACAATATAGTTGCAGGGGACATAAATATAAATACTTACCAACCTAGCGATGCTGAATATAATATTTCTAATGATTACCTTAACGTAATGTTCTCTAATGGATACTTACCATGCATTAAAGAACCTACCAGAGTTACAACAACTTCTCAAAAGTGTATAGACCACATTTATCTAAATTCGCACATTACATCATACACTTCATTAATCTTACAAACTAATATAACAGATCACTACCCAACATATCTAGGCTGGAGTACAACTAATAATAATAGTAAAAACAACGAACATATTCAAAAGACCACTTGTGCCACCAAAATTGATAACAATACTCTTATGGCATTAATCGAAGATGAGAGCTGGAATGATGTCATTAACACTAATAACTCAAATGATGCAGCTGTCAATTTTATAAATATATTTAAAACACATGTAATGAATGCTACTGTTCCATTAAAGATAAAGAAAATAAAAACTTTAAAATCATGGATGACAGTCGGAATAGCTACATCAATGAAAGAAAGGGATAAACTACACAAGAAAGTACTAAAAGACCCCACTAATGAAACTCTAAAACTCCGTTACAAAATGTATCGAAATAAAATAAACACTCTGGTAAAAGACAGGAAAAACAAGTATTACCAAGATAAAATAGCAAATGCTCATAATGACGTAAGAAAAACTTGGCGGGTAATTAACGAGGCTGCAAATAGGAATAGATCTAAAATAGAAATTAAGAAAATTCAAACAGACAAAGGTGTTGTTCTAACAAAAAACAATCCTGTAATGGTTGCTGTGTCATTAGGCTATTCGAATGTGCCGCCTCACGGCTTTGAATAATGAGCCACCTCACGGCTACCTAGAAGAAGACTATATGTCACAAAGGCGGTGTATAAGCAGACGAATAAATGGCCGTCCAAAAGTGATTCAGTTTTCTAAAACATACTCACCTTTATCCTCGATCATCCGAACAATCCTAATACTAAAGTGGTAAAACATGGTGACAACGGTCGGATAAGGAAATAAGGGAAATATTAAAATATATTTCAAAGTATTCTGTTACACATATAAGTAAATATGGCAGAAACAAACCAGACGCCCGGTGTGCAGAACGAAAGCACATGGCGGGTCCAAGTGGACCCACCTCAAATCTTTTCTTTTCAACCCCACGAATGGCCTTCGTGGAGGAAAAGATTTGAGCGATTTAGGACTGTTCTGGACTAGAATCTGTGACTTCAAGAGGCAAGTAAACACTCTTATATACACAATGGGTGATCGAGCAGAGGAGATCCTAACCTCTTTCAATCTTGCTCGGGAGGAGAAGATGACTATGATGTTGTAGTACAAAAGTTCGAGAATTATTTCATTCCTATGAGAAATAAGATATATGAAAGGGCATGTTTTCTACGGCGAAAACAACAACCAGGTGAGTCAATCGACACCTATACAACATCACTTCACACTCTATCTAAGACATGTGAAGGGGCAATCTAGCAGACGAAATGAAGTTGATGGCTCTCATAGTAGGCATGAGCGACCAGAGACTAAGCGACAAACTGCAATTAGATCCCAAGCTCACTTTTGATAAGGCCCTCACCCAAGTTCGGTTATCAGAGGAAATAGCTAGGCAAAGGTTAGTACTACATTCTGATCCTAGTAGGCCTAGTGCTAGTAAACCTAACCTTACCCTGGATGAATGCAATAGTAGGCCTAAGCATTCCACCTTTAAGAAGAAAGAAACTTCAAAGTATAAAAACGATAACAAAGGTAAGAAGTCCACAGGGGGGTATCAAAATGTAAATAACAAGGTTACAAACTGTAGATGGTGTGGCTACAGCCAAAACCATGCCGATAACCGAGGCTCATGCCCAGCAAAGGATGCCAAATGCAACAACTGCGGCATACAGGGCCACTTCGCTAAGGTTTGTCGTCGTAAGAAAGTCGCAGAGGTCCTAGACAACAACCAGGCTGACTGTGTCTTTATCGGAAGCATAAAATCATCGGGATCAAAACCATGGATGGTTACAATCAACGTCCACGGTAAGGAAGTAGACTTTAAGGTTGACACTGGAGCAGACGTGACGGTTTTACCAGCTACTGAACAGGTAATCGAGAATATCGCACTTACAAAACCAACCAAAATACTCTGTGGGCCAGATAAAAGACCACTGGATGTTATTGGGGTTGGCAAAGTGAATCTCAAGTTCAGAGGAACAGTATCCACTGAAACCGTGTATGTAGTGCAAGGCCTAGATACTCCACTTCTAGGTAGACCAGCTATTACTAGCCTAAAAATCCTAGGACTAGACCAATCTATCGATCCAATCGTAAACTACGTCCAAGAAACAAATTGGAAACAAGAATTCAAAAATCTCTTCACTGGTTTGGGAACCATCCCAGGAGACTACAAAATCAATGTAGATCCTGGAGCGACTCCAAAAGCCATTTTCACTCCTAGGTCAGTAGCCTTGCCATTGTTAGGTACTGTAAAAAAGGAACTAGATAACATGGTTAAAAATAGAGTCATAGCCGAAGTAGAAGAGGCAACCGATTGGTGTGCACCAATGGTGGTAGTGCCAAAGCCAGCAGGTGGTGTCCGAATATGCGTAGATCTTACTCACCTTAATCGTAGTGTGAAACGGGAAATACATCCAATCCCTAAGGTAGAGCATACACTAGGAAAACTTGCTGGAGCTAAGGTATTCTCAAAACTAGACGCAAATGCGGGTTTCTGGCAGGTTCCGTTGGACCCAGAATCTCAGCATCTCACGACATTCCTCTCGCCATTCGGGAGATTTAAATTCCTAAAACTTCCATTCGTATCTCGTCGGCCCCAGAACACTTTCAGAGAAAGATGAACATTATACTCCAAGGTCTAGAAGGAGTAGAGATCCACATGGATGACATAATCGTGTGGGGAGACAGCCAAGAAGAACATGATCGCCGTCTTCGAGCTGTACTAGCGAGATTGGAAAGATCGGAATGACACTCAACGAGAAGAAAACGGTGTTTTCCGTTGACAAAATCACCTTCCTAGGTCACAAGGTCAGTGCCGAGGGTATTGCGCCGGACGAGAAGAAAATATCTGCGATTGTGAACATGGAAGCACCATCGAACGTCACAGAAGTCCAGCGTTTTCTGGGAATGGTTAACTTTCTCGGGAAATACATTCCTCGGAAAGCAGAGATCCTCGAGCCTATAAACAGTCTACTCTCAACAAAACTCATTGGATATGGGGCCCACATCAAGAGGAAGCCTTCAAGAAGATCAAGACTTTGTTAACCAGTGCACCAATACTAGCATTGTACGACCCAACAAAAACAACTATTGTTTCGGCGGATGCGTCGTCATACGGGTTGGGCGGGGTCTATTACAAGAACAAGATGATGGGAAGAAGAGACCATAGCATATGTGTCAAGATCCTTATCGGCTGCCGAGAAAAATTATGCGAATATCGAACGGGAGGCATTGGCATTGACGTGGTCTTGCGAAAGACTCAAGGACTTCATAACCGGGATGTCATTCTCTATTGAGACTGACCACAAACCCCTAGTCCCTTTGTTTACTTCCAAGAACTTTGATGAGAAAGTCCCCGAGACTACAAAGATTCCGAATGCGGATGATGAGATACAGCTACAAATCTTCTATTCTCCCGGAAAAGATCTAGTCGTCGCAGATACGCTCTCAAGAAAGCCACTTCCATGCGAAGAAACAAATGAATTAGAAGAGGAAATGTCCGCGTACATACATTTGGTGAACAGCAACATCCCAGTCACAGACACATATTTGGCAAAGATAATAGAAGAACAAAATCAAGATCCAATATGCACAGCACTCGTAGAATATACTACTAAAGGGTGGCCCTCAAAGAATAAAGTAGTACCCAAACTACAGGCTTACTGGTCCGTTAAGGATGAGCTTTCAATTAACGATAGTTTGTTAATGAGAGGCACTCGTCTTATAATCCCGGAATCCCTCCAAAAACAAGTATTGGAGAAAATCCACGAAGGCCACCAAGGAATAACAAAGTGTCGTGCAAGGGCTCGTGAAGCAGTGTGGTGGCCAGGAATATCCACTCAAATTGAATTTGCAGTCAGATCATGCCCACAGTGCATTCAACATTCCAGTAACAGTCATGAGCCAATGATTGCTTCAGAGTTTCCTTCAAGGGCCTGGCAGATTGTTGGCATGGACCTATTCCAGTTAGAACCAACAGTGGTACCTCGTCGTAACCGACTATTACTCCCGGTACTTCGAGATCGCTGAGCTCTCAAGTCTCAAATCAAGGGCAATAATCAACCATTGCAAGTCAATATTTTCACGCCACGGTATACCAGAAACGGTCCGAAGTGACAATGGACCCCAGTTTGGCACTTTAGACTTCTCTGAGTTTAAACAGTTCTCCGAATCTTACGGGTTCAAGTTGATAACCAGTAGTCCGAAGTACAGCCAAAGCAATGGATTTGCTGAAGCAGCGGTGAAAATAGCGAAACTACGATTGAAAAATCGGAAGATCCATTCCTAGCTCTTTTGGCCTATAGAACAACACCTTTAGCTAACGGGTTAAGCCCAGCCGAGCTTCTCATGAATAGAAAACTACGTTCTACACTACCTTTGTCTCCACAACAACTGGACAAAATACCGGACAAGTCGAATCTTCGGAGGAAGGAAGAGATAATAAAAGCAAAACAAAAGTCAAATTATGATCGAAGACACCGATGCCATACTCTATCGCCATTAAAACCAGGTGATGCTGTATGGATAATTGACATGCGGACACACGGAAGAGTTCTTCACTGTGCTACCGAACCAAGGTCATATGTAGTCCAGACCAATCGTGGAGCAGTCAGGAGAAACCGATGGCACCTAATACCAGAGCCATACTTCCACAGCGACGGAGAAGAAGAGAGGAAAGCTTCGAGCCGAGTAATACCCAGACGGAGGACTCGCACGAAGAGATAGCACCCCCGGAGCCAGTTGCAGTAGCCAGCCCCTCCTACAGAAGCTCTCAAACAACTGTCTGTGGTCCTCAGCCATACCATGGTGGTCCGTATCAAACGAAGAGCGGGAGGAGAATCCGTCCTCCTATGAAGTTAGATTTATAAGAGCATAATCCTCCAGTAGATAGTTTCATTGTCATATGTATAAAATTCTCTTCCAGAATAAAAGCATAATTAAAGTTCATACTTAAGAGGAGGATGTGTCATTAGGCTATTCGAATGTGCCGCCTCACGGCTTTGAATAATGAGCCACCTCACGGCTACCTAGAAGAAGACTATATGTCACAAAGGCGGTGTATAAGCAGACGAATAAATGGCCGTCCAAAAGTGATTCAGTTTTCTAAAACATACTCACCTTTATCCTCGATCATCCGAACAATCCTAATACTAAAGTGGTAAAACAGTTGCTAATGAATTTGTCGACTTTTTTAGTGATATAGGGAAAACAATGGCAAACAAAATAATCAGTAGTAAACTTCCACACACTACAAACATTCAAATAAACTAAAATCGAGGGACAAAGTTAATCCAAAGACTATCTTTTTGACGCCAGTTGATGAAGACGAAATCATAGAGTACATCAATGAGCTGGGCATGCGGACGTCACCTGGGCATGATGGGATACTTACATCAACCTTAAAACTAGTAAAGAACTCTATAACTCAACCCCTCATGCATATCATTAACATAGGTTTCATATCTGGAGAATACCCAGATATTCTAAAAAAAAGCTCAAATAACCCCCATACATAAGAAGGATGATAAAACTAAATTAAGTAATTACAGACCAATCTCTCTCACATCAAATATTTCAAAAATTTATGAAAAAGCTATAAAAAAAAGATTCAATGACTTTCTCGAAACTAACGATATTATTTCTGACAATCAATTTGGATTCCGAAAATTCGTTAAGCACGCAGGACGCAATTCTGAAATTAACCACAGAAGTACATACCGCATTAGATTCAAACAAAAAACCGCTAGCTGTATTCTTGGATTTAGCTAAAGCATTTGATACGGTTTTTACACAAATTATTACTAAACAAATTAAATAATTATGGTATACGTGGCATCGCAAACAACCTTATAAAGAGCTATATAACTGATCGGGAACAAATGGTGACCATAAATGGTCACCTTAGTAAACCAAGAATAATTGAATACGGAGTTCCACAGGGTACAGTGTTGGGACCTTTACTCTTTACCATCTTTATTAATGAATTGTGTAATGGTATAATCGATGGAAAAATAATTACATTTGCTGACGATACAGTGCTATTATTTGTCGGCAAAAACTGGGATGAAGTTTACAAAAAAGCTCAACGAGAACTCTCTAAAATACAGCAGTGGCTAAACGATAACATCCTCACTCTCAATCTGGAAAAAACGGAATTTATCACCTTTTCTGCCACGATTGCCAACCAGCCTACTCAAAACAACATACAACTCCACTTAACTGATTGCGACACCCCTATCCATAGTAATAACACTACCTGCAACTGCCATGTAATTAAGAAAGTGGCTCATATAAAATATTTAGGTGTAATAATCGACCAACATTTAAAATGGAATTGTCATATTAAAATGATCACATCTAGGTTAAGAAATTGTCTGTACATTTTTTATACATTAAGAAATATTCTGACAAAAACTCTCCTTAGAAATATATACTTTGCCTTGATACAATCTTCACTTATTTATGTAATACTGAGTTGGGGAGGAGCTTATGACACTCACATACATCAGCTAAACGTAATTCAAAAGCTTGTTCTAAAAATAATCCTTAAAAAACCTAAATTCTTCCCGTCGAAATCTACTTTTATTGAAACTAATACCTTAAGTGTTCGCAAACTCTACGTTAAATTATTGTGCACTCATATTCATAAAAACTTAAATCAATACAAAAAAGTAAATCATGCAATAAACACTAAATCCAATAATGTCAGCCTAATAACCCCACTTGCGAAACTCACATTAACTCAAAGACACGCCGTATTTTTAGGGCCCAAACTATTTAATTCCCTCCCATTACCAATAAGAACCACTGTACGAAGCAGTCGATTCAAAATTGATCTAACGAAATGGTTGGCCTGCTGTTCACAACAATATATTGAAGATGTAACCAACAACGTGTTATCTAAATAAGAGTCATATTATAACTCCTGCTTGCCATTCCCGCGGTTCTAATTCTTCATTATTTATGACTATACCCAGCATTGTATTAATTCTGTTTGTGTTAGTATTGTTTAAAAAAAAGTTATCTGTGTGTACATATCCTATTGTTATAGTTATAATTACACACATAACAAAAACTTGTAGAAATACAGCCAAACCTTACACACTCAAAAGGAATGAGATCTAAACTAGGGAAACGCCAAAGTCGTTGTTAAACGAGTGAGTGAGCCATGTGTTGAGTACCCGATTATATTTCTTTTCTTCCCCCTACCTTAGGCCTACCTAGCCTATCATAGGCTAGAGAGGCGCATTATGACCTTACAGTTGACGCGCCCGTCCCCGTATACCAACTAAACTTTAAAAAAACTATTATTTATACGAATATAATCAAACTTAAATGCAAATGTTCCCGGGTACTCACCACATGACTCGCTCACTCGTCTAACTACGACTTTGGCGTTTCCCTAGTCTAGTTGGCTAAGGCGCCCTTGTAGCCGAGATGTGAAAGAAGTGGGTTCAATCCCCTGGTCGGGAAAGATTTTGTAATTTCTTGATTGTATTTCAAAAATAATTAAACATGTTTTGAAATGCATATAACGCTGTGTAGTCCATCATGTGGCAATAGGGCCTACTATGGTAAACATAGCCAGTACAAAATACGTGAAAATATTGCAAGGTTTACTCAATCTACGAGCGAAATTTGGGGGTACCTTGACGTGCAATATTTGACAGACCTTGCAGGGACACGGCATTTCACGGCCAGGCGAATAACAAACAAAAAATATCTTTTCAAAATCTAAGACATTGTCGTTAAAATAATTTCTAAACATTGGAAGTCTATTTTTCAGTTTATTATTTCTTGTAGGTTTAAATCGCCATGAATCTTGCTGATTTTGTTAGCAGTTCTCAATAAACTCGTACCGGATGTCTGTTTAAAATTTCAGCGCAATTTGTTCAGCGATTCGGCTGATTTTCAACGTACACACACACACACACACACACGCACGCACGCAGAAAAACAATAAGGGCCGTTTAAGTCGAATGGAAATCACTACGTTCGCTACGCTCACTCGTTCAAAAAAGGGCCAAGCTCATCTACCCTTCCACATTTGCGCATTCTTAATTCATAAACGTACAGTGTCCCATAACAGCATCCTCGAAAAGCTTGGCAAAATAGAATTTGCGATTATTAATTTAACGTAGTAGTTTATCCAAGTTCTTTTTTTGTAATTAATTTAAACGTAAACATGCAAATTCTATTTTGCCAAGCTTTTCGAGGATGCTGTTATGGGACACTGTACGTTTATGAATTAAGAATGCGCAAATGTGGAAGGGTAGATGAGCTTGGCCCTTTTTTTAGATCTCATTCCTTTTGAGTGTGTAAGGTTTGGCTGTATTTCTACAAGTTTTTGTTATGTGTGTGATCTTATTACTTTTTCAAGTTCCATTACAAAATTATTTGTTAAAATATAATATTTTTATCAAAGTTGATTTAATTTTTATGGTATTAGCAATAACAATAGGATGTAAAATATCTAGGCCCGGATTCATGTACATCCTGGGTATAGGTGGTATAACCATGGTATAACGACGGTATAAGGACTGGTTAAGTCTAGGCAACTCACATCCTATTAAAACTTTCCCATGTAACAACAAACGCACAACTAATGTAATTTTACACCTATTTCACTGCACCCACACGAGGGAAGCGATATATCTAGACGGCCTTGACCCACAGCCATGTAAATCATCAGATAATCAGAAGAATTTTGAAAATTTTCACCATCTTTTGTTTTACATTTTTATTAAAAGTGACAGGAGATTGCGTGAGTTTATTAAAAGTAAAGAAAAAGCTTATTATTGCCGTAAATTTTGGAATAGCCTAGGACTATCATACCATTGTTTATCTGCATTAGGCTTGTAGTAATCAAAACTAGTTATTTGTGCGGGAAGTGTCAAAACAAGGTTGTGCTGGCCTAGGGTTGGCTAAGAAAGGCCTAGGGCTTGTCAAACATGTAGTGTAAGTATTTATTTATCTAGTCCTATAGCCTAATGGAACTTTAGACCTACACTGTTGTATTATAAATAATTTTCTACATCTGGGCCTAGGCCAGGGACGGTTTCTGATTTGTTTTATGAGAGTATAATGACACCTTTTCTCGTTCCACACAAAGAAGAAAAATTTTAAATGTCCGCCATTTGTTTACGTATCGCACTTTCCCGCCTAACTCTGCTTATACCGTCAACAAGTGTCAAGTAACTATGGTTACTTGTTGATTATATGCCAAGTGTTTAAGGCTTATTTTAAAACCTTTATTTGGAAGCCTTCCAACAAACTTTTTCAACTTTTTTTTTCAAAAGAGACTATATTTCTATAACCTTAATGTCCATGTAAAATATGAACATTGTAGCCCCACCCGTCTGGTCAGAATCGCGGGCCGACGTATTAGATGTTAGCAGTAGCAGTAGCTAGCAGTAGCTAACATCCTTAAAGTGATTTTGAGCATGTTTGAAGACATTTTTTCACCAAGAAGGAATGGTCGTACCCCAATAAAATTTGGCATGTGTTGTCAGGTACCTAAATCCCCTCGATTGTGATAGTTTTCAAGTTCACATCACGTTACATGACGGCTGGGTAACACCTCGAAATCACCCCAACTCTGCTTGGTGTATAAGGTGCTTGAGTGTGTAGCGCACCGCGGCTTGGCTGCGGCGCCCTAACGGGCACCTAGATAATGTATCCTCAAATGTAACAGACTGTTATCGAACGGTTTTTTGTTTTTAATTTTTATGCATCATAGCAATAATTTCATATCAAAATAAATAGTATAGGCCTATGTGAAATGAGTTGTTATAAACTAATAATAGTAATTTAGTTTTTACTTAACTTTTTACTTTTACATCTTACTTTTAATTTTTACTTTTTACTTTTTACTTTTTACTTTTTACATTTTTTACTCTTTAGGTATTACTTTTTACTAAAACCAACATTAAATTCTCTGTACAATTACCTCTAGGAACTGCTCTCGTTCAAACTATGTTTTTGAGGGCAGCACACTAGAATATATCTTTTACCTGTTGCAATTACCATGTAATGTACTACTGACAAATAAATAAAAATAAATAAAAAAAAAAAAAAATTTCAGCAAAGAAATAGGTCTAGGCCTCTACATTGACATTCAGTGCCGATAAAAGCTTCCCTCTTAAGATTGTTAGTGGACTGAAATACGTAGGAACTCCCACTTATATTACCATTAGCTAAAGCTATGCCAGGCTTGCTTTAGGTGAAGGGTAGGATACCTACAGACATAGGCCTAATTTAGCCTAGATAAATTCTTACTTTAACCAAAATACAAACCATTCCACTAGATGCGTTACCCTGAGCAGTATCTCTTTTCTCATAATAAATGGCATAATTGTTGAGTCCTCTATAGATTTTGTCATCTTCTTTACCTTTTAGCTCCTGAAATATGAAACAAAGCAGAAAATTAGAAAAATTTAAGGCCTACAAGACATTTGATTTTACAGTTCATAAGTTCAAACAGTTGACCAACTTTATTAATGCGCAATGAGTTTTCAAAAATCGCTTGTGCATCTTTGTCCACTTCAGTTTCAATTTCTAAAACTGCGGTAGCACCCATGTCGGACGGACCTTCGGGTCCAGTCAGCCGTTTTGAGCGATAAGAGACCATAACGCTCTCTTCATCTTCGTCGCTTTTCTCTTCATCTGCAGCCGAGGTAGAGGCTTTGAAACGAGACGTTGAAGCTGTCTGAAAAGGAAAGACATCTGTTACAATGAGATTCTAAACGAAGGCTTCAGCCAGAAAATTAAGGTCTACGGTACTACAATTGTATCAGTAGCCTCTACCTTCAACAGGGCAGTTGCAGGTAGAAGTATTAGGCCTACCACGAGGTATTAAACAAAATGTAGGTAGAGCCCTATCTGTTTTTTTAATTTTTTTAAATAAAATGGTCGAGATCCAACGTACCAATACTCGTTTGCTAAAGCATCATTCACAATTAGTTCTAAGGCGTAAGTCGTAAGTCGTAAGAAATGCTAGGCGTTTACAACAACCATGACATTTTTCATTGCTCCTGCGTACTGCGCATGCGCGTACAACCAGCTGTGGAATGAAATAAGCAGGAGTGGGGAGTTTCCTGGTTCGTGATTGGCTCGTCGTAAGAAACCTGTCGTAAGAATTGGATTTTGGGCAATTCGTTACGACATAAACCATACATTGGTAGTTTATATTAAAAATAATGTAAAATACAATGTTAGAAGAAAGATAGAGAATAGTAATAATTATTGGATTTTGGGTGTTGAAGTAGTGATTGGTAGTAAGAGTTTTATCTTTAATGTGTTATATAGATCTCCAAATGGTAAAAGGGTAGATTTCTTGGATGAAGTAGATAACATGATGGAAATGGATGCTGATATAAAGGATGTTGTTTTTTATATGGGTGATTTCAATATTAATTGGTTAAGTGAATGGGACTCTAAAAAACTAAAAGAAATGGTTGGTATTTATGGACTTAAACAATTAATAGTTGATCCTACTAGAGTGACTTTAAATACCAAATCTATGATAGATTTAGTCATAACTAATAGCAAAGGTATAGTAGATGTAAGAATTGATGAAGGCAATAAAATTTCGGATCATGAAACTATTGAAATAGGTCTATTAGTGGGATATGAAAAAAACAAAAATGGATGTTTACCTAAAATGGTAGAAGATTGGAGAATGTATGATGATAATGAATTTAAATATGATCTAACATGTTGTGATTGGAAAGCCCAAAATAGTAATTGTGTTGATGGTATGACTGATGAATTGTTTGAAAACATATTATGTTGTAAAGTTAAACAAGTTAAAATGATTGAGGTAAAAAGTAACAATTTGAAAAGAACCCCTTGGATTAGTGATGAAATTAGGACAGCAATTAAAAAGAAAAATTGTGATTATAAACGAGCTAGGTTTATTAATACTAGTGAATCGTGGGAATGTTACAGAAATAGTAGAAATACAGTGAAATCAACAATTAGAAAATCTGAAAGGGAATACTATTGTAGTAAAATAGATGAAGTTAAATATGATTCTTGTCAACTTTGGAAAACATTAAAAGATGTGATTAGTACTGATAAAAGAAAGGATGAATGTTTAGAAATCAAAGATGTAGATGGATCTGTTTTAGATAATCTAAATGATATAGCCAATAAATTTAATGAGTATTTTATTACAGAGTATAGATGATATTCTGAACAGTATTGAACCAATTAGTGATGTTAGCAGAGAGGAAGTTGCTTATGTAGATGAAAGTTTGAATGATTTAAAGAATTATGTCAGAAATGATAAATGTAAGATGGATGAATTTAGACAAATACAAATTAGTGACCTAAATAGGGCTGTCAAAAGACTTAAAAATAAGAAAGGATCGATAGATGGTGTTAATTTCAAACTTTTTAAAGATGCTTATAGAGTAATAAAATTTAAAGTCCTAGAACTTATTAATACATCTTTTAGACAGGGAAAATTTCCAAGTAAACTGAAGGATTCGGTGATTCAACCGGTGAGAAAAGTAGTAGGATCTAACAATATTTCTGATTTTAGACCAGTAAACATGTTATCAATTTTTGATAAATTGTTTGAAAGTATTGTGCATGAACAATTAGTGGATTATTTTGAATCAAATAATCTTATAAATGAAAATCAATCAGGTTTTAGACGAAATTATTCATGTGAGACAGCAGTGCAGAATGTCATTAGTAGATGGCTTCAGACTAAGGACAAGAATATGTCTACTTTGATTGTTTTTCTGGATCTCAAGAGGGCTTTTGAAACGGTGAATGTCAATAGGTTGCTGAATAAATTAAGAATGATGTATGGAGTAGAGGGGTTGGCACTGGAATGGATTAAAGATTTTCTTTCTGATAGACGACAAAGGGTTAGGTATGGAAATAGTGTTTCTGAGTATAAAAACTGTTTAAATGGAGTACCCCAAGGGTCTATTCTGGGACCACTTTTGTTTATTATTTATATTAATGATGTAGATAAATGTTTGAAAGTGGCTTTCATTAATATGTATGATGATGATATGGTATTGGCTATGACGGGTAATGATATTATTGAAATGTTTAGATTACCCTAATGAATGAAGAATTATCAAGGATGACGAGGTGGCTAGGAATGAACAAACTAAAACTCAATGTGTCAAAATCAAAGGGTATGTTAATAAGAGGGGGCGGGTATGTAATGTTAAGAGAGATGGAGAGATTTTAAATAAACTAAAAGTAGTAAATGAGGTGATTGAAATTTTGAAAGAGTTTAAATATTTGGGAATAATTATTGATGACAAACTAGAATTTAAATTACATGTAAATTATATAATTAAAAAAATTGGGAAGAAAATTGGTTATTTAAGAAGAATTGGAGGCAAACTTACTAGTTGGACAAGGAATATGGTATATAACAGTATAATAAAGCCTCATTTTGAATATTGCGCTACAGTGTTGTATCAAAGTAATAAAAATGAGTTAGATAAATTACAGATTCTACAAAATAAAGCCATGAGGTGTATTATAAAATGTGGAAGATTAATGCCAATAAAGAGTATGTTAAATATTTTGGAATGGTTAAGTGTTAAGGAGACTATAATGGTATTGGTATTAGTTTTCATTTATAAAATTAAAAATAATTATATGCCGAATTATTTAGTTGAAAAAATGACTGATGTGAAGAATATACATAATTTTAATACAAGGGGATCTGTTGTTGGAAATTCTTTTCGAATCAGGTGTAATTCAAAAAAAATGCAAAATTCTATTTTTATCTCTGGTGTAAAAGAGTTTGATAAACTTCCAATTGAAATTAAAAGTGTAAAAAGTGTAGGATTGTTCAAATCCAAATGTATTAAATGGGTACAACACCAGGTTTTATAGAAATATTAGTAAAAAGAAACAAAAATGTTATTAATTAATTATTAAGATAGGTTATAATATGAAATGTCTAAATGTTGTGATGAATATTATTGTGTGAAATATTATTGTATGTAATGTAAATTGGCTACTTTGCCAGAAAAAAATAAACTGAAACTGAAACTGAAACTGAAATACGCCTCGGCGACTTGGGACGTATTGTGAACGTTCTAATTGAAACACATACTCGGCAATCCAATACAAATTATTACGCCTTACGCCTTAGAACTAATTGTAAGGAAACTAGTAGGCCAAGCCTAGGACTAGACCTATGGGCTAAGCATACAATGTGGATGTAGGGCCAAGGCTTGGCCCTATGTGTATAAATGTGTTCAGCAGTTGGCAGCAACAGTCATATATCATAATTATGCCATATGGATTAACACTAACAGACTAATAGGGCCTAGTGTTGTTTGTAAATTAGCTATGTACGGTAGGAGGGCGTACTCAATTAGCACCATTGGGAACAAAATAATACACTAGACCTAGGCTACCCCTACCCATAGGAATGGTAGCCTAGGCCCTAGGGCCTAGCCTAGGCTAGCCTCTACGAGTCGTCACATGGAAATCCTATAATACCCAATACACTTACCTTCTGAACCATAAAATTAGGGACTTTGTCTTTACGGTCTTTTTTTACTATTGTTGTTTCGTCTTCACTGCTGCTTTCTATAAGGTAAAAATAACAATTTAGTCATATTTAGTGTTAGCTAGGCCCTACATAACCTCAATGTTTTGCCTAGATCGGTATCTGGACTTCCTAGGCCGACAACCTGTCAAACCATAACCAAAGATTCCGAGCTGTTGTGGCTACACTGGTTATTAGGATTACTTGTTGGTGTTGGTGCACCTGATTAAATTGTACCAGATGTAAACAAGGCGTCGTGCCAGAATGACGTCTACGATATCAGTTGCACAAAATAAAGAAAAGTTACATGGAAATATACATAAATTGATAACGGACATAAAACAAGGGTAAGAATTAGCTATCGTAAGCCATTTATTACATAACCTTTACATATTTGGGACAGACAAATGAAAAGTGTTCAAACCGACAGCTGCCGCCCAGTTTAATTTTTTAGGTTATGGTTTCAGCTCTAGGCCTAGGTCTCTATAGCATCTTTTGAATGTTCACACACACTTTACGCATAAAAGGCCTAGCCTTTGTGTATGAAATAGGCATAGACCCGTTCCTTTGAGACCCGCCAAGTACAAGAGTACCCCTAGGGTAAGTCGTAGCCTAGGGCTTTTTTCGGTACTTACGTAGTTGGTGTGACCCAACTTTTCAATACCGTTTTTTTCAACTGAAATCAACATAAACACTCACCATTGATGAAATAAGTCAAGAACAATCATTGTGTACTATTTTATTACATTCCAGCACCAAAAATCTAAAATAGAATCATCACGTTTTTGGTGTAGGGCTAGGGCTAGGCCTAGGGCCTAACAGTAACAAAAAAAACTTCAAAACCTTTAACGTCGCTATTTTAAACGAAAGTACTTTTCCATTAAAAGTCATTTTCTGTTTTAAATAGCGACATTAAAGGTTTTGTAGGTTGAGTAAAAAAATAAAAAATAAATTTTGAAAAGTTGGGTCACACCAACTACGTAAGTGCCCTTTTTTCTAGGTCTCTGCCTAAGGCCCGTTTCCACCAAATGGATGCTAAACTCGAGTTTAACTAAGCTCCGCTTATCTTTAAACTTCTTTAAACCATGACCCATTCCAACACATTTTATTCACCTCCGTTTAGCTAAGCGGAGTTTATTTTGTAAGGATGTCTGTGATTGATCCTTCAAAAATCACGTGATTTTGTCTCCACGGTCAGCTGTTGAACAAGACAGTGACGACACACTGACAACATAACCTATGAAAAATGAAAATACGTTCGCGTGGTACTAACAACTCGGAGAGTGAGAAAATCTTGGTGTTACAAGTTGTTGAACAGTATAAACACGTAATAAACAGGTATAAAGACGTAAATAAAACCGATTCCACATCGTCACATAGTCAAAATCACAGCTTGTTATATGTGGAATCGAATATTGTACTGGCGGTGAGTCCAGTTTAAGTTGTTAAACCGCACCCCAGGTAGGGTTTAGTTTAAGCTCGGTTTAAACTCGAGTTTAGTTCTGGTGGAACGCATTTTCAAGCTAACCGAGGTTTAACAAAATTAAACTCGAGTTTAAGACTTGGTGGAATCGGGCCTAATTGGAACAAAAAGTAAGATTAGGGTCCTAGGTTACAATGAAAGAGAAACATTTAGTGTTTTTTGTTCCATAATTATATTTTCCGTCTTCTGCTTTCGGTACGGTCACTGCTGGTGGGGTGGCAAAGTCACATTGATCCTGCACTGCACCTGTAAAGGCCCAGTCTTGTCTTGAAGTCGCAACAGCTATTTTCTTCCATGTAGGGCCTACTGTTCTACGTACGTAGCAAAAAGAATTTTCAAAATCGGTTGAACGAAATTGGATTTATTTACATTTGAACCGAGGCGTGCTAAGACTACGTGTGATGTCACTTGGGGGAGAGAAACAAGCTCGGCCGGTCGCCCGCTACCTGCTACCTTCAGTCACAGCGATGTCTGCGCGAGGGAGGCCGTATCGTGTTGAGGCGATCACACCAAAAATAGGAAAAAACATATAGTATAATTCTTTCAATCAATGTATTTTGCAAATTTACTGTTTATTGTAGTGAAGGAAATCTTGTCTTATTGATAATTATAAATAACGAAATGCCACGATCATTATAACGCTCATTACTATATACATCCGAATAGACGCAACACGTGTTCACCATTTTCACAAGATTTCAAAAACAACACAAATATACAACATACATAATATGAAACACTTAATATGAACACACTAAAGCACAAGGTAAATGCAGATTTCTCATAAGTTTTCATTACACGAGTGATCGCCTAACACGTGTGGGCTGCGCCAACCCTCTACCTGGCTATCGGTATGCGGGCGGGCTCACGCCAAGTGACGTGTGGCTTGGAAGGGTACAGCCAACTAGGCGCGCGAATAGCTTCAAAACTTGTTGGGCGATTTCGTTGCATTTTTTTCTGATCTCTATGATAACATACAATCTTTTTAAAATTCAAATGATGTTTGAAGAGTGGACTGGGCCTTTAAGCCAGGGTGGTCTTCTATTCCTGCTTTTGACTCATGTTGGTGGCTGGTTTATTGTTCCTTCTTCCATTCTTTCGGTTCTCTCTCATCCTTCCAAAACTCGCTTTGCCAGCGTCAAGTTGACTGTACCGGTACCGGTAAGTTAAAATGTGATTGATGCTTAAATAACCAATAATTAACAACTCATTTGAATGTGGTTGGTTTTAACCTAGAAATTGTGTAGGGGCTAGGCCATAGAGAAATAACCGGGGGCTAGGCCAACAGCTACACATGTAGGCCTATGTTTGCTGTACCCTAGCTAGGGTGACCATCCGTCCCGGAAAATGCTTTCGGGACACCGTTTTGTCCCGGATTTGTCACAAGAATTAAAATTAGGGATGTCATTACCTACCCGGAAATTTTGCCCGGGCTACCTACGGGTACCTAGTAAATGTTTGATTTATCGTCATGGGTGTCAAATGATTCAGAAAATCATTGGCAGTTGCAAAGTATTGGTAAAAGGGCACATATGTTTAAGTGTACGATGACTCAGGATTCATGGGATCGGAGCTCATGTGGCTCGTTGGTCTTGTGGTTAGCGTATCTGCTTCCAATGCAGAAGGTCCAGGGTTCGATTCCCGCTAAAGTCAGAAGTTTTTTAACTTCTGATTTGGACTTCAGTCCATCAGTTCTTGTCTTAGGAGTTTGTAAACGGTGACTTTGGAGCCGTCCTAGCAACGAAGCACATAATAAATTTCAGAGTTGTTCTGAATCGGCCTTGTTGATTCTGGCGTTGATTCGCGGGTGTTCGCACTGTCCATACCACTGATTGCTATATTTCCTATTAAAAATATCGATCTTTGGTTGGTTATCGTTCACTCGTCGATTGCGTCGGGGCCTGCAGGGTTGGCTTGGTCGCTATGATTTAAAGTCCCCCACTGAAAATCAGTTATATAACTGAGTGGGTAGACTCTAAATAAAATTTATTTATTTATTTATTTATTTAAGCGGAAAAGAACACTGATTGATTGCTACATCCTTTCATGCGCATATGTACGCAACCGAAATCGGATCGTAAGCTGCTGCTCATGGTCAAACCTTGCCTTGATCCCGATACATGTACTCCCGCTCCCCGCGCACTACTTCTGTATCAGTTCATTCCAACTCAAAGTGATCTTCCACCTGTTATCTCATCTTTCAAACCAAATATCAACCCAGTTGTCACGCAACAAATATCGGACACTGAATAGCGCTAAGCACAAAACAAGTACTGTATGCCTAGGCCTCGTAGATTACCAAAACATCTGCTGAAATCAAACTTCACAAAGTCAAAACTTCCTAGAAATACGACCTTCACAAAGACAGAAAACACTCATTGCTACAATCACAGCAGCCAGCCACGAGGGGGAAGGGTATAAAGACGCGATGCATTGTCTGTTCCGTGAAAGAGATTGCGATGGACAAAGGAAAAATGGGTAATTCCGATTTCCGGGTAACGGGTAATGAAAAATTGGACCCGTACCTGCGGGCAATGGGCGGGTAACGGGCACCCGTTGACATCCCTAATTAAAATCTTCTTTTTTGGGGGTAAAAGTTTAATTTTCAGTACCCTATTTTTTGAGCGCGAAGTGCCGTTCTCTTTGAAAAGTAACCGCTCGCGCAGCAGCAGGCAAGAGTATTCTTGCAACGTGAGACACTACCACGCGCTCGCCGCCTGCCCAACCCACTCCAATCTCGAGTCGCAACCTTGAGACAGCTTAGACAGAGGCTACCCTACTATGCGGTGCAAGCGGGGTTATATTGTCAGCAAATACTATAATAGACATTATCAGTATGGCTCTGATTGAGCTACTAGTATTTGGTTCTGTCTTGTCACTTGTCAGTGATATTGTGCATAGTTGGGTTAATTATGCCAAAACGAAAACGTAAATGTTCGTTCCAAGAATATGTTGGGGCGAAAATCTAAAACGATTTATGTTATTTCATATTTTATTATCCTCCATATTATCCCATTTCAAAGCAATCAAAAGTAGCCTACTAAACTAAAATACCTTCAAAAAAGTCGAAAAAACAAATTCCCTGTGCAGGACAATTTTTTGGGGGCCTTGCACCTCAAACCCCCCGTGCTTCACCACTATGGTGTCTTGTATTTGTTTTGTCCCAGATTTTATTTTCAGGAATATGGTCACCCTAGCTGTAGTCATCTTTTATAGACCTACGCTTTGCCCATCCCGAAATACAAAGTCTTGTAGGTACTTCGGTCTGCCGTATTAGTGCTTTGACCAAAGCACCTAAAGCTTGTTTCGGAATACACTCGACTATGATTATCGGGGTGTTTTCGTTGGCTACCGACAAGAACTAAGAAAATGCAGCACCCGTATCAATGAAACATCACTAAAACTTGAATCAAAAGTGTTGTATTTAATCCTTTTACCACAGGTAACAGCAGGTGACAGTTATGTTCTTTTGCTTATACTGGTAGACTTCATTTTGATTTTTGTTTTCAGAAAAATTGCAGCTTCTTATGATGTTGCCATTAGTACTGTCAATTTACTTAAATTGATTATCAACAATTCAGAATGGCAAACTGCACAGTAAGTTTACAATAGTTCATCATTCTGTTAGCACACCTTGTGTGGCACTAGCAGCTTTGCCAGGCCGACGCACGAAGGCCCGATAGAGCTCTGCCTGGTCAGTGTTCAATACGTCCCTAGTCCTATGTGAGCGAGCTATAAACAAGCGTCGTTTAGACCTATGGCGGCAAGAAATGCCATGCATTACCGAGGTCACTTTGTTTGAAGAATATGTATCCTCTTAGCTTCTTTAGGAGTCTGATAGGCATATTAATCCACTAACCCAGGAAATATGTTTAATAAAAGGCTTTAGACCTACACTATTATATTGCCCTTTGTTTATCAGTAAGAACAGTATAGGATAGACATAAAAAACATGTATAATTATTAATTACAGTAGTACATATGTATATGGCTTAGGTGGAAGATCAATCGTGTTGGATTGAACCTTGCCTTTTTGTTGTTAGGTTACATGTTTCTGTATGTATTTAAACAACAAATAAAGTACTATCTATCTATTGTCGGTAGTATTATTCAAACCTGGGAGTCTATTTACTAAAAGTGACAGCGACAATAGTCGATCAAAAGGAATCGTTAGTGAAGAGCCAGTGAGAACTACTACCGGTACCTCGAATTTTCATTATATTAAATTAAAAAGTCATTACTTACATTTGCTGTATGTAATTGTTTATTATGTTATGGAAACATTGGCAGACGGCATTAAAAATGTTAAATGTGTAATTGACTAATAGTTGTCAATATACAGCTTATAAGCTTTTTTGGGAGACCGTATGACAGAAAGGGGGCGCTGTGAGCAATCACGTTCACTTACCACACATTTGCTTTGAACAGCCAGGCTTTTGTCCGTATTATTGCCTCACATGTCACAATTCAATATTGTGACAGTAATTGTTATTTAGTATTTAATAAACGTTTTAATGTTAAGCAACAGAAGCATTAGTGTTGTGTGTTTATAATTTAAACAATCGGCAAAGTTTACAAAAACGAAATGAAAATCTGATGACAGTAGGCAGTCTAGCACTCGTCTTGCGCATGGGGTTGTGATTTTGCCGTTTCACAGCCTTATTTATTTGCACAACAAAATAATTTCATGCGTGAATGAAGGGGCAGACTGTGAATTCGCTGAACTGCACCGCTCGCAGCGCTTCTGTCATACGGTCTCCCATAGCTGCAGTCAGATGTATTGTCACTGAAGTTGCTGTTTCAGTCAACAATTGTCGCTTGTTACTGTCGATCAAGTGTTGTCACTTAGTAAATAGACCCGCAGGCCACTTTATAGTCAGTCCAATTCTGCTGGTATGGGCCTATCAGCGATCAGTATTTTACTAAATTCAATTAAAAAATAAATAAAAAAATTAATAAATACGCAGGGTTGGCTTGGTTGCTTTGATTTAAAGTCCCCCACTGAAAATCAGTTCTATAACTGAGTGGGTAGACTCTAAATAAAATGTATTTATTTATTATTTATTTATAAAAGAGCCCGCTGATTAACTATAGGGTGACCATCCGTTCCGGAATTCTACCTCTAGTCCCAGTGTCCCGAAAAATGCTTTCAAAACACTGTTTTGCCCCAAATTTGTCGCAAGAATTAAAATCTCTCCTTTTCGGTAAAAAAAGTGTAAAAAAGTTTAATTTTCAGTATTCTTTGAGCGAGAAATGTTGTTTTCTTTAAAAAATTAAACGCTCGCGCAGCAACAGCAGGCAACAGTATTCTTGCAACGTGTTCGTTCCAGTAGTCGTTCGTTCCAAGAATATGTTCGTCCAAAAATCGAAAACGATTATGTTATTATTTTCATATCTTATTATCCTCCATATATTATCCCGTTTCAAAGCAATCATAAGTGACTAAAATACGTTTACTTTAAAAAGTCGGAAAAAAATTACCTGCGAGGCAATTTTATATTACTAGGAAAAAGTCCCGCCGCGTTGTTGGATGAGCGTAATTGGTGCATTGAGCTGCCATGTGTTATGTGGATTTTCTGTTGTTCTGTGGAAAAATCATTACTCAGTTGATTTTTTTTTAATTAATTTAAATTAAATAAAAAATTAACTTAAATTTTTTAATTTTTAAAAATTAATTGTAATTGTTAAAAAAGAAAAAAATCGTAAAATTGCGATTTTTATAAGAAATAATTTCTCGATTGCGCTCAAATTTAACACTTATATCTATTAATTCATAAAATAAGGGTTCTGTGAAAAAATCATTACAATCGGATAAAGCATGTAGGTGTTATAGGCCTAAGTCAAAAAATTGTTAAAAAAAAGAAAAAATCCGTAAAATTTCGATTTTTATGATAAATATTTTTTTCAATTGCGCTCAAATTTCACACGAATATCTTAATTCATAAAATAAAGGTTCTGAGCAAAAATCATTAAAATCGGATAAAGCATGTAGGTGTTATAAGTCGAAGAAATTTTTTAAAAATAAGAAAAAATCGTAAAATTGCGATTTTCATGAGAAATATTTTTCCGATTGCACTCAAAAACGTGGCAGTTCTAAGTTCAGAGATTTCTAAGGCCTCCAGAAAATTTCATCTCAATTGGAGTATTGGTTTAGCCGGAATCGTGTGGACAAACAGACAAAAATACAAAAAAAAGAAAGAAAAAAAACATTCCGGATTTTTTTCTCCAGTGTAGTGAAATGGAATCTTCGCTTCGCTCGCTACGCTTATCCAATTAATTAATTATTAATATATTAGGCCTAATATATTATACATATAGTTATATAACTGAATAGGATAGACGTTAAATAAATAATAAAAAATTAGCTACAACTCACCTTTCGATCACATAAGTGTTGTCAACTTGCTTCAGAACTAGGCCCCACTTTATAATGCCCTGTCGGTATTGTGCTTTAGAAATAGAATCATAATGGGCATAAAGGTAATGAATGGTAAGTTAACAGTAAATATTGCAAGTGCCACGATAGCACATTTCAATTTCTTAAAATAGGGTTTCGAAGCCTTACGTTAATGTTCTTTTTCTAGATATTTTTTTTGGATAGGTAGGTATAAAAAAAATATACAAAGTAGAATTATCTTTGTATCTAGAGCACTAACAGTGTTGTACATTTTAATGCATCTTGTATCTTTACCCTCATTTGTTTAAAAAAGAAACCTTGTAGGCCTCTAGGTGGACCCTACCTACTTTTAAAAATAGGCCTACCTAGCTATCACTACACTGATATTGATTTTAATATTTATTAACCATCTGTTGGGCACTCATGTACCAACACAAGTACAAACATGGCAGGCGAGTAATAGATGTACCGGTACCGTAGTTAACCAAATCTCATCTCATGTTGTTTAATCCGTAGAGAGTTAATGGTAATCATCACGACCGAGGGAAGAAAACTGATCAAGTCTCTGCCGATACAAGCAACAGTTAGCAATATGGTGAGAAGAATACTTAAAATCATTCGTGAAGAATACATCGCCGGGCAGCAGAACAAACTAGAAGAGGTTGATCCACAAGAGTCGCTGCACAAGATTCTTACTTCGGAAGGCCACTTGGATGATTATAGCAAAGTGATTCCAGAACTTAAGCCATCCGTGATTGAACACATCGGAGAATTTCAAATGGAACTTGAAACTAGCGCCGATAACATTGCACAACAAGCAACGGAGCATATTCACGCTAATGAAATAATAATGACTTTGGGTAAGTCATTGGCGGTCGAAGCTTTCTTGAAGAAAGCAGCCACAGAGCGAAAGTTTGAAGTAATTGTTGCTGAGTGTGCTCCATTTTGCAGAGTAAGTTGTTTATTTTGGTATGTTATGCCTTGAATAAATGTGATCTACCTAGCTTGGATATTTTATATTTTAGTAAGATCCAAAGCTTCAAGTTTTCTCATTCCCGTTCTTTTATTTAAAAAAAAAATACTTGTGACAGTGAGGTACAGTTTAATGTTATTAGTTATTACCTATTTTGAATGATTTAACCGCTGCCTTCTAGATTATGCAATGAAATAATTTTTCCTACTGCTGGGCCACTGTTAATTTCTCCTTTTCTTAAAATAATGGCCGATTATTGTGGATTTCTTCTAAAATCAAGAGATTTTCAACATTTATTATTTATTTTAACAATTCTATTCAAGTGTAGTCAATGTGTTGTGTAAGTTTTGTAAGCAAGGCCAAGTGTTAGAATATTTAATATTTTTTAAGCTTCCTGTTTTTTTTTTTTTTTTTTTTCTTGTGCAAAGTTGGCCTCTTCAGCCATTCTTCTGTCTTGCTATCCAATATAAGACTGCCTCCTTTTCTATCCTGCTCAGGTCATCGGGCAGGGAGTCAATGTCATTCTTGAGGGCGGCGCATCTGAAGAGATGCGCTCTGTCTTGATCTTCTAAATTACAAAGTTTGCAGGTGGCCGGTTCGTTGGTAATGTTGAACCGGTGCAGGTGGTGCTGCAAGACGTCGTGACCGGTTACAAGCCGGAAATGGGCGGTGGCCGTCTTCCTCGACCAGTCTTTGTCTGGCCCTTTTTTGATCTCGGTCCACCAGTTCTTTAGTCGTGAAGTCTCTTCTGTGGTGTTTCTGAAGATCCTTTTTGTGGTTGACTTGATCTTAGTTTTGACATTTTGGTAGGAGAGAGGCGCTGCTGGTGGTTGCGGTGCTTTTGTGGCACTTTTGGCCAAGAAGTCTGCCTTTTCATTCCCCATGATCTTGCAGTGGCTGGGGATCCATTGAGTCTCTAATAGTTTGTTTTGCTGTCGGATGCCGACAAGGGAGTTTCTGAAAAGCAGCGACTTAGGATGGAGGTTCGCTGCTTGAGAGGCAAATTGGATGGCTGAGACGCTGTCGCTTAGGATCACAAATTTTGTCTTGTTGAGGGGGAAGGCGGGGGTCTCGGCGATTTTTTCGGCCGCCCTGGCAATGGCTGCGACCTCAGCGTCGAAGTATGTTTCGCCAGCTCCCATTGGAGTGGCTTCTTCAAAGAAGATGCAGTGGATGCCGTAACCTGTTCTGTTTGTAGCCGAGTCATAGGAGCCGTCTGTGAAGATGTGCACCCACTCTTGAAGAGGAAAGTGCTTCTTCAGGTGCTTCTCGGCAAGCTCTTTCCGTTCTTTATGGTCATGGTCATCTTTCTTCTCGATGCCGTCAATTTTGGTCCCCAGGGCAAGCTGATTGGACTTGTCCGGCAGAAGCTCTGGGAGTGGTACGTCAAGTGGTGCACGTGGTGCTTCTAGGAGGATAGGACAGTTTTTACTCTTCAGTTGGTGGACTGTTTCAGCAAAGTTAGTGTGCGCCTTGACTTTTGAGGTTGGGTAGTTGAGCCATTTGTCGGGGTTTAGGCGCGCCAGTTTTTCGTGCAGTTGGACAGCGCGCTGCTCTCTTCTTAGCTGTAGAGGCTCAATTTGGCTGAACCACTCCATGGCGATAATTGGGGTGGTTTTCACTGCTCCCGTTATGAGGCGAAGGGCTCGATTTTGGACTCTGTCGACATGGCTGGCGTGCGTTGCGGCGGCGGTAGGAAAGACTTCGGTGCCATACTCAATGGCTGGTCTGATGTACGTTTTGTAGGTCAGCGCCAGAGTGTCTAGTTTTGCGCCCCAGGACACACCGGCTACCCTTTGAAGGAGTCGTAGTCGTTTTTGGCCCTTCTCTGCAGCCTTTTCAAAGTGGATCTTGCCGGTCATTTTTTTGTCGAGAGTCACGCCAAGGTACTTCATCTCATCTGTCTGTGATTCATTGACTAGCAATACCTAATTTTAACATCACACTTGAAATTCCCTGCCATAAATATTAGATAAATTTACCTAATACCTAATACATAGTTACCTACTAAACATTTATGATCAAAACTCTAAAATACAAAAATAAATTACTTTTGCTGTCTGAAAGTGGTCTTTATTTAACTAGAATAGAAAATTCATGCCATTTGGTCATCTTCAACAATGCCTTCATGTGTGGGAATATGGCCACTAACCTATGTATTAGGAAGGCAATCCCGGATGTACGGTAGGTAATATGTCGGCTAAAGATGTACTTAGCGTCACATGCATACAAAGAATTTCCAAGTACTTTCTACTCCACTGAAAATGCCAAGAAATGGTTAATTTCATTTGTTTTGTTTTTTTATAGGGACAAGAACTGGCTGTAAGTTTAGGTAAAAGTAAAATACCAACAACTTTAATAGCTGACTCGGCAATATTTGCCATCATGTCCAGAGTGAATAAAGTTATCATTGGAACGCACACGGTAATGGCCAACGGTGGACTGAGAGCGGTTTGTGGTAGCCACACCGTCGCGTTGGCAGCGAAACACTACTCCGTGCCCGTCATCGTGTTGGCGCCAATGTACAAGCTGAGCCCGCAATATCTCTGCTCCTACGATCAAGATGCTTTCAACAACTACGTGTCGCCAGAAGGGGTGCTAAACTATTCAGATGGAACAGTCGTGTCCAAGGTTCACGTCTACAACCCTGTGTTTGACTATGTCCCGCCGGAACTTGTCACGCTATTCATTTCAAATACGTGAGTATCATTTTTATTTATTAAACATTCTGATTTTGGATAAATATATTATTTAATTATTAAATTATTGTGACACCAATTATTCTTGTTTACAATTTTTATGAGTGAGGATCAAATCCAATCAATAATAGCCTACATGTAGGTAGCCGATATGTAGGTAGCCTATCTGTGAATTAATCATTAGCCCTACTAATGAGTGACTAATGAGTCAACCATGACCAGCTAAACACTCAATAATTTATGTTGTCTTCTCTGCTTCCAGTGGGGGGCATGCTCCTTCGTACGTGTACCGGTTGCTAAGTGAACTCTACCATCCCGACGATAACGAGTTATGAATATATTTTGATACAGTAGGCTGTAGGCTACTCATTTGCTAATGAAATGAACTGCGTTGTCAGTGCACAAGATTAAGTCCCATTGAGATTTAGCAAATATAATTGACCTAAAGTGTCTGTAACTAAGAAGCTTCCACTCTTAGCCTACTGCACTCATTAGAGTTACGATACACCTACTGTATGGTATGTCAATAGTTTAATTAATAACATACCGGTTGTCTTGTGACTAAAGTATTTTACATTTTTTTGATTTCAGAATTCTGAGAATCCATGAAACGTTTATCTTTTCTAAAGTTGTGTAAATAAACTTGGGAGTAATGAATTAATGAATCTTGTTAATTTCTGTACATGCCTTATTCCATTTGATATTCTTTTTTTATATTCCAGGTATTTTGTAAACGATTAATTTACTGTCAATAAAAATTTACCGCATTACATGTATGACAAAAGCAGAACATACCGTACCTTTCTAAAAAAAGATGAAGAAAAAAGTATTAACCATAAAGTTTTTTTAATAAGCTATGCCATATGCTTGGGTGTGTGACGGACTGCGTCTCCCAAACAGTCTGTCTCACACCCGAAGCATATGGTATTTATAATGCTTTGCACATGATATAGAGAGCTCTGTCGACTCTGAAAATAGTCTATTATCAGGACACAGCTCTCTTGCCACGTCAGGAGTGCGAGCGGTAAAGTCAGTGACAGCTAGGTTGCTGGGGTGGGAGAAAACTATTGTGCAGCATCTTGAGTGTCAACTTTGATGGCGGGAGGCAGAGACAGTAAAAAACACGTGGTGAATTCAAATTGTCTGTCAAGCCGTACGGATATCGATACGACAATAAGCGCTCAGGAAATACTCTTATAGTGTGTTGTTGAGAGTATGGTCGAACCATTGAACCGATTGCGCCGATATTTAAAACAAACCTCTGGGAACTAATTTATGTGTGCTGTTCACATTTTGGGCAAAATGTGTTGCGATTTAAACAAGAAATAAAATTTGAAAATAGGCGAAAATGTGTAGCATTTAATTTAATGACGATGGCATTTGTTCTTCATTTTTATCAAAATCATGTTTCATCATCATGTAAGAAGACTCACATGGCCGTGACCAAGGTTTTTGCAAGGAATTTCCAAGAGTGAGGTTCTAAATATTTATTCTGGTATATTCAGTAGGCAATGCAATGTTTTCTCATAGTATGTTCTACGTATGGGCTGTGTTTTCAAATGTATTAGTATTTTATGCATTTCAACAGATGATCTATAATGGGGTTTCATGAATAAGAATAAGCTTAATTGAGATTTGAGAGTTATGAGAAATTTCACATAGTTTTAAAACTTGTAACCATAAAAGTAAGTCTAATGCAGAATGAAACATCATTCAATCCTACAAACCTGCAAGAAATACAAAAATACAATATTTGTATTAGATGAGTCAATTAATTTAATTAACAGACAACGCCTTTTGCCTTTCGAATAAAAATCGTAACTGGGTCGACTAACTTTTTCTACAGTTGTACACTGAACCTATACGAGCAATGTGTTTCGTTATGTACGAACGGTTGACGTGCCTTTTAAATCATCAATTGCAAATGTTACCGGGTACTCAACACATAGCTCGCTCAATCGTCTAACAACGAATTAGGCATTTTCCTTCCTAGTTTAAGAGGATACATAGGAGTAACGGGGTAGCACCAGGTTTCTGTTTAAAATTGTAACAGAACAGTAATACATAGAGGTCCACAAATCTGGTCCAAACCTAGTACATAGCCAGGCATCTTTCCTTGTACCCATTTCTGGGACGGTGGTCCAGGAAACAGTGTGAGATTCACCTGTAGACCATAGCATAGCCACCAGAAAGGTACGACGTTGTGTTGTTTGATAATTGCATAACGAGTTTAACATTCAAAAATACATTTTCATAACTACAGTAGTATCATTGAGTATATAACCATCCTTTGTTGATCTAAATTTATTTTTACTTTTTTACCTTTGATGGATTGTAGGCCCTACAGTATTTAAAATTTCAGAAAAGGTAGGGTTCGACTTTTTAACTTCAACAATTTGTCAAAGTTTTTTACTTGTTTATCAAAATTTGTGGTAGAGGCCAATAGTATCAAATATCTTACTAAGAATAACAGCAAAGCATTAATTTTCATTTCTTTAGATTACAGTACCAGTAGGTCACTGCAACTTGTATGAAAAGGGGGGCGGGGACATTGAGGTTAATCAATCAAATCTCCAAGACTGCTTCTATTTGGGAATGGGAACTAAACTTGGTTTTATTATTATTCATCATTTAAATCCTCTTTCGCATAAGGGAGAGAATTTGATGCTCACCGACATTGACATTACCTGCCACGGTTCAATATTTTACAACTATGCAAGTACCCAAAATTTATTGCCAAATATGGTATTTGCCACTCAACATCGAATACAAAAATCTGAATATTTTTTTGAATTACATATGTAGTTTGATGTTTCAGTCTACGTGGGCTAATTTATAGGCTGGTGACTTTATTTGTGGATCCCTGTGGTAGTACATGCCTAAATTAAATACATGACAATGACACACTTGAAGTAGGTACACATTTTGAATGTTCTTATTTATATGGAATAAATATTATCACAACACTTAATACAATTTCTCTGATTGATCTTAACAAACAGTAATTCATAAAATACATTTTAAACATGTATGATACAAGAAACATTCACAGTTGACAAAGCAAACACTGAAACCAGTAAACCTTCAATGCACTTTAAGTAATTACAACATCTAATAGTATGGTATGGGAAGGTAATTACATGTTATCTGGAAATGCTCTATATAATTTAATGTCTGATACTGATAATTTCAAAGCAACACTAAATGGATCAGTTGAAATAACATTGATAGTAGACTCGGGCATATAACTAAATAATAAATATTCTTAGTTCTGGTGGATGGAAGGCTGAAGGTTTGTCTCATTACTTTTATTTAAAAGGTGCAAGTCTGCACAATTGCAGCAGGTTGGAAAGTTTGTCAAGAGGGATGCTGTCTTGCCATGTTTCCATATACAACTACATAATATGTACAAATTAACATTTGTAGTATTATCCATTTTCTCTCTCAACTGTGGATAAAGATTTTTGTGTATAAGTTTTTTTTTAAATTTGCAGATAGTAATCAACTAGTATTTATGAAAGATTTACGTGTACGTACACACTACATAGGACGATTTTGGTCTATGTGTACAGTACAGTGATTGCAGTCACAAATTTCTTCTTTCTAATCAATCAAATTAAAAGATAACTAACTAGGAATTATTTTTGTTGTACTATATAATTGTTTCTAAAAATGTACAGTTGTGTATTCCTTTATTTACATGGTAATCAACACTGCAAAAATAAGTATTGTATATCCGGTGAAAAAATGGAAATACAAAATGACTAATTCTTAAAAGACTATCCGTGCGCCCTGGAACAACATTTTAATTTCAGACTTTTTGAAGACACAGTTTAGTTAAGAGTGCAACACATAACATATAGGTACTACGTAATAACATAATATATTAGTACCAAGAGCATGAAAAGCTATGGCCTAGCAACCAAGCACGTAGGTACCGTAGTCAACTAGTTACCGTGCAGCATTCCTAGCACCCGGGTTTCAGTGTCGTGTCACCAGATCAACGTAACGGTGGCAAAACAACGAAGTCAAAGTGCTAGCAATGTCAACGATAACGTTCTCAACTCATCATTAACATCAGCAGTGACCCCGGCCCTGGCTGGCACTCAACATTGGCAAAGATCGGGGGAATGTTTGGGGTTTAAGATGATGCAATGTGTCCTGCTCTAGAAGCTAACCGACAGTTGACTAAGTAGCAAATAAAATAATGGTATGAAAGATAATAATGTAAGGACTTAAACTTAACTGTTGTTGGCAATTTATTTACTGCTTAATAGGTTTGGTCTTTAGTTTTAATTTAATGTTAACTAGTATATATTTAATTTTTATGTTACTATATATTTTTTTATGATCCTGCAACTCCCCTTCAAGGTGTTGGAAGCTGACTAAATTGAGAGATTAAGACAAACAACACAAAAACGCTAATGTTTCATCTTGTTTGTTGTCTGTTGTCACCTTGACGGTAAGGTGTTGGAATGTAACTTAACGCTATAGTTGCATGGCAGCAGTGTAACTCTCCGTTCTAAAATATTGGACATAAGCGAGTTCTTCATTCTCAACATCTCAGCTAGGCCTACATACACATTTATGGCCGGCTCATACTTGCTCAATTGATTGTACGTATATCAGTCTGTCTAACCGTGTGCACTTCGTATTAGTACCATAGGATAGTTTAGGTGTGTGGCGCTTTACGTTCCCTGTAAATTTATTGCAGCATTGTGCAATAGTTGATGTTTTTTACTTTTCTACTGTGTATTGTAAATCTAGCAAAATCCCCCCCCCCCCTTGTTTAGCTACCTGTGATGTAGGTTGGTGGCAATGGTAGGAATAGCAACATATAATTATCTTATTTATCTAAGGTGAAAACTAGATGCATGTATGCATAATTAGGATCTATGATGCAGTTACATTTCAAGTACATATAACCAGATTGGGCCACATTTTGAACTGAATAATATGCGCTGGGTTCTACCTTACTAAAATCTAAAAAGCACTACTTTTTATGGCTCAAGCAGCCTACACCAAATTATTAGCACAAGAAAATGTAAAACTGAAGTCTGTAGTTTATACAAGTTTACCCTTTTAACTGCTTTAGATCTATTACATATTAAAGAGTCTACTTTGTAACATCTCTAAATAGTAAATACATACTTTAAGAATTTGTATACAATACATGTAAGTGGTATACAGTATATTTACAGGATCTATAGATGCCCCATCCCCATCAGACCATCACCCACACATAAAATAGTACAAGCCAGAAGTAGTCAATAGACACCATATCAAGAAGATATCCCCAGCTATGAAATGGAGACAAATTGCACATGTTAGGCCTAAGTAAGATATAGTATATTGGTCAAGGCAAATTTAATTGTCACAGTTCAGTCACTTATTATTATCAGTTTATCACCTCTATGAGGAATCAGTCATACAAAGCATTTCCATCCTGGACAACAGTATTATGCAGTAGAATCCCATTTAGTTATAGAGTTTTCAAGAAATCTCCAGTTAACAATTTATGGTACGTGGGCCTAATTTGAAAAACACATATGACCTAAACACATTACACTCACACTACAAGTACACTAACATATAAAATATGTATATAGAGCTGAATGTACAAAAGGTAAATAAAGAAAAGAAAACTACATGAGAAAAATACATGCTTCATGGCAAAGCAACTGTAGTATATCAAGATGGCAAATATCGATATAGTATAATTATAATATGGTTGTTTATGTCATATTTTGGCTACTAAATGAAATGTATTCCAGTATGAATGTTTTGAATAAATTGTAGGTGGGGTAGGGAGAAAATGCAAAGGTTATATAACATTACGTACATTCATTTATTTTTACAGATACGACTGATTGCCAAATTAGAGACGCTTGCACATTCTAGATGATGCTAAGCAAGTTCTTGACATATCTAGTTCAAGGTCAAGCTAGAGGTTGCACTGGTGCAGATTTTAGAGGAAGTTTGTTTAAAAAGACAATTCGAAATTACCACTGAAGAAATTGTCAAAGGGATAAATAAACCTATTTTAAATCTTTGGTTACATATTGATAGCATGCCAATCGGCTGGAGTATTGAATGTTGGAAAAGGATCCAATACAATTTTCAACACTAACTTAAATATTTTTTTAGTACCCTAACTTGATAGTATAGTGCTGAGTCCAGTCTTACATAATTTATTAATGTGTTTGGTAGTAGTAGTAGTAGGTATTAGATTAGTTTCACTACTGGTTTATTAGTATTACCAATGCATTCTTTGCCAACTTCAAGTAGAGTAGGTGGAGGTAAAAATACTGGCTAGACTTGGGGTCCTCACCTTCTTTAGAAATACCTCACCCTCTAAAGGTTGCAGCAATTTCAAGTTGACTCAAAATCTGTTATAACAAAGCAGAGGGTTTACGTCGACTTGACAATCTTGTACATACGTAGTTACATAACTTAATAAATGTTATTTTAAATTAACATTTATCTCATCTGTACTTTTACTTGTGACTGAGTGTGTGTACATTGCCAGCTTATTGATGAGTTTTATAGGACGAAGACCATTATTGTTTCGTTATCACCACCACCGAATATAGTCACTCTAAAATGTATACAGAATCACTGTCAAAATGGCAATGTGCAATGACAACAGTAAACATAAAACTCTTTATTTAAATATATTTTGTTGACCAATTTTTTGTTAACGACAAAATTTCAGTACAGTTTGTAGGAGGTACTGTAGTAAATATACATATTAAGTATGTTAAGTTGATCTACACACCATAACATCACCCCATGATTTTTTCCCCAACTCAACACACCAAAGGAAGAAAGTTAGCTTGCAAAGTAGGCCTACAGTAGCAACACTATAATGTACACATACTAGTCTACCTCGCCCAGCTTCAGCATTTATATATTACTATGTAATACATTTCATCAACAATAAATTACTTTTTCAACTAGGGATTTTAGATATTTAAAGTTTTCTAAATTGACCCCATTGCATAAATTTGAGACGAGAAAATTTTGCCAGTGACACCTGTTAAGCTCTATGACCGTACTAAATACTGTACCTAGTTGACTCAACTCTACAAAGTGGTTATGGCAAGTCAAGTTTAGTCTGTACAATTTGAAACCACCACTCAAGATACGTTAATAAAAGAGACTGGGAAGAAAACACAACAGTACAAAAATAACATATTTACACACATATAAAGCTACTAATCAGTGATTAGTGCCTCCATATTAGAATTTAAGCAATAGTGTGCAGGTACAAAATAGTAATCCAATATGGTATCAAAAACTAGCATGTTATGGAAGCTTCCAGAGGTATTGCGTAGTCCATGCATGTTTTCTCGCCAGCAGTTTGGAATATGAGGAAGGAAAGGCGTGAAACTACAAGCAACAGTGTATCTCACTCTGGATTCAAACTAGCAAGAGTCCCCAAGATATCGGAAGCAAGTACTTAAAAAGACTGTTTCAAGCCACAAATATTTTCATTCCATACTAATAATACTAATCCGTAACTCTCTCAACTCCGACGGTTGAACAAGGCTGTTCAAGCCGAAACGTTTTGTCGTTATATTATTTGTTTGTGTATATATTTATGTGACCTTCAACTCTACACAGCTGCGGAACTCTTTCAAGGTAAGCTGTTGGCTCCTAGCCTCCTATCAATCTTTCCCCACCCAACACTAATAGTTAATAAAGAAATTTGTATTTAGTCTACCCACTCAGTCACAGCTGAATTTCAGTGGGAGACTTTAATTTAAAGCTGACCAAGCCAACCCTGCCAGCGTCGATACCTTCGACGAGTGAACAATGCTCAACTAGAGGGACCGACCAAACAAGCTAAACACGGTTCACCCGCGGACGACGCCAGAATCAAACAAGCTAAACACGGTTCACCCGCGGACGACGCCAGAATCAAACAAGCTAAACACGGTTCACCCGCGGACGACGCCAGAATCAAACAAGCTAAACACGGTTCACCCGCGGACGACGCCAGAATCAGCAAGGCTAATTTGGAACTACCTAAGAATTGATCATGTGTCTCATTTCTAGGTCGGCTTCAGGTCAAGCTAAGAATTGATGGACAAGATGGACATATTACCATAAGTTAAAAATCTTCTGCCTACGTAGCGGGATTATCTCATTATCTCGAAATGATTAAGGTAAGCCAAGCTTACTTAGTATATTTAAAAAATTTACACTAAAAAGTCACAGCATTTACATAGAAAAAATTTATAATTAATTATCAATATGTGAGAATGTATAACCGACATGATATTATACATTTACAAAATATATTTATTTTTAAAAAAAAATCAGACCATACACTTACTTTCAACTGGCAATTGTTCTTTACCTGTAGTATTTCTAGATATACAATATATTTCCACTTCTAAATGATGCATGTAGCAATAAAATGTACATTGTAATACGATTGTGCAGTAGTGACGTAGTAGTAAAGTACTGTTGTATTAGTATACACCACTGAAGAACCGTTAAGTTTATGCATTAGACTTCTCTTAAAACACCAAAGATAAAGAGTATTCCTTAGCATAAGAAATATTAGTAAAGCCAGAACGGCATGAACACTTATCCCTTGAATACAAATTTGTAGATTTGTTTCAGCATTTTTTCATACCAACAATACTACTCAACTTGTCGAATGAGTAAGAACGAAGACAAGACGTTTGTTCCCAGTGGAACTTCCTTACTTCTTGCTCACTGTACTGTCTTGGTGAATTACAGAATTACCGGTTAAATCACAAAAATGTTCTTTCACAATGGTCCAATAAGTTTTACTTAAAAGTTGCCCCTCCAAGTGTTCACAAGAAGAGGTTTGTCAGCGATAAAAGGTTTCTCAAAACGTTGGTTTTCACAGCACAGCATTCTTTGCATTTTATATTTAAGGAAGTGTTTAAAATTCTGATATCAAGTCTAACATTGAAACACTAAATAGTAAATAAGCTATTAATTTAATAAAGCTGCTAATAATTTAAGAAAACACTTCCCTTCGATTCCACAGTATTCCGTGACCATTTGACAAAGCACAATACATATTTCTAGCAGAAATATATCTACTGCAAAATTAATCATTTCAATCATGCCGTTACATTATCAGCGCAGCAATAGCATAATGTGAAATTATAAAGGAATGACCCTTATACAAGGCAAAGTATAGCATAGCCATAGAGGGAAGTTCTAGTACATATGGAAAAAAAAGGTCATCAGTGCACCGAGAATGATATTATGGTTTATTGCAAATGCCTACTATTAGTAAATTAATTACTTACATAGCATGCATACCTCTGCTACTTTCAAGTCTTGTCTCTGTGTGGCAAACGTTTTGGTCAAATCAAATCTATTATATTAATGATTGATATGGGAGTGAGAGTTTGGTATGAGTATGACAGGCCTATTACCAAGCTACATCCTTTTCTGTGACCTATCATCACAGCAAAATGCAAGATTAATTCATAGAATCCATCTAGCTAGAGTATTTTAGATGATAGTAGTAGTATCTAAATGATGATGAAAGATATTGTCATTGTTGTGTTACATATTTTTGTTGTTGTATAATTGAGGTAAAAATTACCCCAACTGGGAATTGAACTAGAGATGTTCCGGCTGCTCTTGCCAACTAAGCTATGAGAAGCACAGGATTTACCTTAACTACGTAGGTAGATCAACATTGTTGTTACTGTTGTGCACATTTATTAAACTACACCCCGGGCACACTTCCAGTGATTGCATTCCCACTAGATCATCATAAAGTGACCCTAAACCAGTTTCTACACCACAGATAGCTAATTACCGGTGCACTACATACAACGACCGGGCCTGGGTGTAAACCAATTACCCCGTCTACCTCATGTACAACACAAACTTCAGTCGGCCCGCAACTTCTCGGGAATTACCGTACTAAATGTGTGCCACAAAGTTAGCGCACAAAAAAATCAAAAGCCTAGGAAATATAATTTACCAGCTGGTAAAGTAATCTAGGAAGGTTGGAAAAGAATTGTCATTTATACAAGGCAAATTGACCCAGATAGCAAAAACTGCAATGTCTCTGGACCAGTCAAGATCATCCAGGTTTAAGTCGAAGTTATTCCTAATTTAGAAAATATGACGCCACCGACAACATGAATCAAGTGTTTGAACGATAAGAATGCTGTGGATCAGAATCAGAGATCACCTGAAAGTGCAGGGCAATCATAATTGTAAGTGCCTCTAGCTACTGTGCAAGGCAACGTGTCAGAACACAGCAGACCTACTATATAGGCAACTCTCTTTCACTAACTCACGCACACTCAAACTTCGAGAACAATCCAGTATTGTGGATTAGCTTGTAAAAGGAGCTGCAGATACTCTTTTAAATTTACTGCAATATCAAGTTCTGAGGTTATGCAAGGTAACCAACTATTGGATTGCTTGGAAAGTGCAAGGAAAGTGCAAAACACTAGGAATTTCAAATATTGATTTGAAAATAGTTAGTAGTAGTTATTAGTTCAAAAGCTATATGTGAAAATAGGCCTCAAGTATATCTTAGAGAATACCAAGTACAAAAAGTGGGGTGTGGCCAAAGCCATTGTCAATAGTGTTAACAACATATGTATTGTTAAAAATTTAGTATGTAGTAAAAAGTAAAAACAGGGGTGCAGCCATTAGTCCATGGTAGCCTATAATCGAGTAAATACGGCTAGAATGAATGTAACAGCTGAGCTGGGTTTCAAAATGACATGGCTAAATAAATTTTAACAATAAACAGTACTATGGTACCTACTACTAGACCCAGTAGCACATTATACACTAGCACTAACTCACTAGGTATAGTCTATCTACTTAGAGAGAGACGAGTAAAAGGGTAAACAGGAGATAAGGAATAATGCAAGTCGTAAGTACTCCTACATCTGAAGAGCATATAAAATTGGCTTAACACTAGTAGCACATACAAATGGCACTCTTCGATCGAAAAGATCGTTACACCAAATAACGATGATGAAGCTTTCTACAACTCAGTTTGCCATAGGTACATAGAGCATATTAATAGTTAATACTACTATTCCGATTTGTTAGTAGGTACTATCCCTTACGTTACCTACTGTTGTGCATTTCTTTATATTCCAGAGTTAATGGATTAATTAGTAATTAATATTAAGGCCAAGTGATGCCCATAAGTCTCAACCCAAACACATGTCACAATATCTAGTACCATACCTGACAAGTTTTGAATTCCTAAATTCGTAAAAGTCCCCAAACAGACTTTCAAGGGGCAAAGGAGGTGGCGCGGGCAACCGGGGGGTGGATTATTTACAATCTTGGTGCAATTTGGTGTGTTTTAGTGAGTTTTGGGGACACTTTAATCATTCTTTTTTTTCTCGGCATGTTCGATGGAGGGGGTAGGGCGGGCGGGCCGTGAGGGGGAGGGGTGACACATACCAAGGAAGGCAATACACTTGAAATTCACACGGCGCGCCAGTTTTAAATATAAAATAACGATTTTTTGTAAAAAAAAAAAAAATTGAAATTTTTTGAAAAATGATAAATTCGTAAAATTGACAGGGCAATCATAAAATCGTAAATGACTACCGTTTTTCGTAAATTTTACGAATAATTCGTAAAACTTGGCAGGTATGTAACACTTATTTTTGGCCATTAATCAATCGATAATAATACACCTTTACGATTTGTCGGTCCCTTAAGAATTTTATGCTCTTTCTCGTCAACAAAATATGTTTTATGTATGTCAAATGGTTTTCTTGTCTTACGCAAAACTTTGAAAATGCATTGTCTTATTTTGAACAAAGCATTTTCTAAATATTTCTAGAAGAAAAGAAAATTATGTAATAATTATCTGTTCTTCATAAAAAATATATTTTTGACGAGAAAGAGAATAAAATTTTAAAGGGTATAACATACGGTAGGCCTACCAACATATAAACGTGTATATTGATTGATTAATATCCCGAAAAAGATAAAACATGGAAATAAATCCAGAATAGAAATATCCATCTCAGCCAGGTAAAAGTAAAAATACCGTGGTACGTAGTATGCACTATGTTTGGTTGAGGCATGAGCGACACTTGGCCATAATAGTAAGCTAGCTGTACTAATGATGTTGGAATATATAAATATAACCTAGAATACAAAATGTGTCCACTTCTAGAAGCCACATTGTAGTATTGAGACGACCCTGGAAACTACAGAACTACTACCGTACCTGAATCTGAAAGGCATTGTGTTTAATTTCTATGAACAAATTTGAAATTGTTAGTAGTTGTTAGTTTTAGATGGTTAATATAATATGTAAATATGGCAATGTTAATGAGTAATGGTAGGCTACCTAATAGAGCCGTGGTAAACGGTAGGCCTACTCCTAAAAAATAGTTAAGTAAAACCTAGTGGTAATAGCAAGATACATATTTGAGTATGCTTGTATATGTCAATATTATCAGATTATGTCAAGGGTTTAATATTGGCAGAATAAGAAATAAACTATCAGTAATATGTACATAGCAACATTGTAACATAATATTATAGGATGTGCTATCAAATGCTCTGAATAATGTGGGCCAATAGGAATGAAATGACTAAACGAGTTGTGTTTTGTGAGCCTACATAACAACACCTAATTCAGGGTCTGGGGGCAATACCGTGATGTTTCCGCCTCCGGCCAGAGGCTCGATGCGGTTGGCCTTCATGAATCCAATAAACTGTTGGGGTATTTCCGCCAACACCTCTTTAGCTAATCTGAGCCTAGCCGTGTGGGGATCACCGACTGATGTGAACTTGTTGAACGGTACAAACTGAACAATGTCTCTGGCCGCGCGCTTCCCGCCCGACGACAGGCCGACCGTGTCTGCGTCCAGGGTTTCCATCGCGCTGAAGTCCGCGTTGCCGATACCCACTATGATAATAGACATTGGCAGTATGGAAGCCTCCACTATAGCCTGGAGAAGAAGCAAGGAGTGGTTTAAATAACACACAACGCAACAAATAATACTAGGTCAGCCTAACATACCTACTACTATGTAGGCTGGGTACTGTACTACCATTCAACATTTATAAATTTAAGTAATTGGGAAACTATCCCATCTAGGTGTAATTGATTAAATGGAAATTAATCAAGAAATTAAAAAATCCCAAAACCCCGCTGAGATGGATTTTTTTAATTTTTAAATTAATTTCCATACAACTATTCACATATTGGGCTCAAACACGGTTCATACCGATTAAAGAGCCAACCTCGCTGATGGGCAAGACCAAGTTGATTGATGGGTTTTGCTTAGTATATTTCTAACACAAAACTGTAGACTTTAGAACCCTGTCCCGGCGACAACAGCTTCTACTGGACAAGGTCCCTGTACCTCACCATGGGACTCACATAATGATTGACAGGTAGGCCTACACGGCAGATTGACGAGCCGTATGTGAGTTGCGGGTTGGCTCTTGTAGGGGTATGAAGTACGAACCATAGCACCAAATAACAAAGCACTTCCCGTAGGCTACCCATGTAAATAGAAATACAACATAACAAAATAATTTGAATAACTCCAGAAACTGAACATGAATTAGTAGGCCTCGCCTAACAGAACACCATCAAATGTCAGTTTACAAAGTACCAGTACCTGTAACTATCAAATGTAAGCACTTAGGCCTATATTTCATGGAAATGCCAAAAACTGTTGAGCAAAATAAATAATATTTAATAATGTTACTTCCAACTTTGAATCAAATACGCGTGCACATAACTGTGTGAAGAAACCAGAGAGTGTGTTGGGGGAGGGGGGCAGTTGTGCTGGAACACATTGAATAGGATGCACTTAAAGGGAACATTTAAATTAAGCAAAGCTGATGCGTAAGAACAACAAATAAAACAAGCCTAGGCATATTATTACCTGGCTTGTAATTAATGATCACATCTGCCTTAAATACCTGAATAGTCTGTGGCATGTCGGTGATGACGCCGTCTGTCAATATCAGCAGTATGAAGTAACTGGAACCGTCACGGTAACTGGCAGCAAATCGTGACACGTGGTTGATAACGGGGGAGAAATTGGTTGGTCCGTACAATTCAACTTGTCGAATGCAGTTCTTGTAAGCCTCCACAACGCCTGGAAATATTTCAAAGTTAATAGTTAAATCGTGGCATTGAAATGTAAAAGGGAGTTTACCTTGAATTCAAACAGCAGTAGGCATGCAACTTACAGGCACTGTGGGTGAAACAAATAAATAAATATTGTTAAAATATTTCAATTTACTTTTCGTAGCGTAGCTTACATGTGGGTACTATCTTTATTGCCTAGTAAAGCTTTCCTTTTTATCATTGAAAGTGGATATCAAACCCAAAAGACAACATTATAATATGTACTGTAATAATGATATATTAGCCTACATTACATAAAAAATCACTCACACTGAACTTTAACTTTGGTAACTTACTTTAAAAGGGCCTGACAGTGATTGAAAAAGGTGTGGCAGAATCCGAAATATTGCAATTATAAAGCAAGTTACCCAGGTTAAACTTTTAATGTAGTATCCGTATTATACTTTTTTTTAGATTATTATTACTAACACCAAAACTTGTTTCAAATATTATTCTCTGCAAGCAGCTATAATGGTGACAACACACATAAAATAAACATACCTAATATAGTAATATAGTTCCAACGAAACTACATGATGGTGGGTTCACAAGCCGACGTTGCGACGAGGGAAGTGAGCTATCGACCAATCAGGTGACGGGACCCCCCCCTCCTTCCGACGTCGTCAAAAATAGAACCGATTCCTAATTTCCACGCCGGAACGTCGCCGGAAGTTCAGCATACAAGACTAAAATGATGTAAATATGTACCAAAACGAAGAATAGAGCTACTTGGTGGCATTTTAGCGAGTCTTTTATTGTTCTGTGCACTTGTGTACACTTGAAAACGTCTGAATACGAAATAATCGTAGTCTAAAAATCCGAACGTCGCTCATCGCATGTGAACACCTAGCGGCCAACATCGGCGATCGCGACGTGACGTGAACGTCGCAACATCGGCTTGTGAACCCAGCATGACTGTCTGTAATCACGGCCTAATTTGTTTTGCAGCGTTCTTGATGAGCTACTAAAAGAAATGTTATTTTGCATGGCCGTAGCATTGGACGCCCGGGTGGTCTTGTGCTCCTGGTCACATTGGTGACTGGATGAACTCACCGTACCGTAGTTTTATCACCTTTCGTCTTCTGTGGCTTCTCAAGCGGATGCAGGACACTACAAATTGGTTTGGGCACAGGTAGTTACACTTACGTAGGCCCTATCTCCAATCTGTTATCTGTGGCCTCACAAAACTCCATGTTTAATACTGTAGGCCTACTATTTATTGGTAAAGCAAAATCATTATTTAACTAGTTTTACCAATAAAAACTGCAATGATAAAAATATTTGGAATTTAGAACTATAGGCTAATGTCAATCTAAGGAACCATACGATGTGCTTGATTTCAGTGTTCTGTATATTGCCTATCGGCATATCGCATGAGCTAGAGATACGTGAAAATAGTGTTTTGTGGACAGATGCTACAACAGCCTACAAGTGCTATTTTTCACTTAAAACTATGGTTTTCCAGTCCTATTTCATTTAATATTACGTACATAGTACAGTATCTAGAAATTTGCTATACACATTTTTAATCAGTTGATATTGATTCAACCTTGATGACATAATTTCAAAATAAAAATATGGAAAAACTTCATACACAAGTTTTTGAAGGCAGTCAAAAAATAGACGCTACAAAATGCTATAAAATGACACTTTAAAATGCTATACCATTACCTATATGTACACGACGAATCTCTACGCATGGCATAGCATTCTTGAAACATAACCATAGAAAAATATGTAATTTTGTGCAGTTTTAATAATGCCAAACCTAACCTGCGTTATAGTCCAGCTAGTACTTAGTAAGTTCTGCATGCAGATTGTCGCTCGCAGCAAGCACATATAATAACAAGCATTCACTCTGACATAGTTGTTTTATGAAGTGAGGCAAAACGATTGTGTCGAGTTGGCTTCTAAGCAGCCGGCTGAGGCCTGTCTATCTCTAGAATCAATTGTTTTCTATATTTTCTATGACAACGGAGGGTAAGTGTAAATTATTGTGCTGAGAGGGTGGGTAACAAATCACAACAAGGATCGGATTTGTCTCAGAAACTCCTCTCAGTTGTGTTTTAGGTGCAAGGCTGTCACGTGTCTAGGTCTGCCATTGATACTTGGAGTACGTGGCTGCTGTGCTACAAGTTTTGAGCAAGTGTAGACCTATCTGTGAATGATATAGCAATGTTCATTAATGTCACTGACAAACACAATATAAATACTAAATAGCCATAACTAAGTTAAGCAAGTGGTTTAATTTCAGGCACTGTACGAGCAGTCAAGCATGCTCGCTGCATCAAATAAAGCTGTGAAAAGTGTCAAACAAAGAGGATATAGGGCCTAAGCATGTATTAGCAGTTCTACAACATAATATAAAATTAAAATATCATAGAAACAACTAAGTGAAAACTTGCAAAGTTGCAAAGATTGTACATACGAGATGAGTTGGTAGGTTGTCGTACTTTACAAAGTTACTTATTGATATTTAAAAATTAGCCTAGTTTCTGGCCTCATCAGTCATTACTCATTAGTCATTACTCATCTGCCAATGGAGTGGGCCTGACACTTGTAGCACCATGCCATTGGAAATTTGTGTAAACATGGACAAAATACTTTAGTGGTTAGGCCTGATTAAGAAAGGTCAAATGTACAAATTGAATACACAACTTTGTAGGCACTTTAAACTTTTAAATATAGGCCTAACTCAACTTTAATTAAAACCACAAAAAAATTATTGTAGTTTAGGTTTAATACCTAGATATTTCATGTTACTTTAATCAGCCACAAAAAATGCAGAATGGAATACGTATATACATACAAAGTGGTAGTGGAAGTCTATCAATTTTAGTTTCAATTATTTAAATGTTCGTATACGATAATACTTACCACATACCTGCAATACCATTACAGTAGGGATTTGTTGGATTCATGTTCACAAAAAACTCATGCGAGACACGACCGTCGGGAGGAATCTTTGCCCCAAATCCAAGCACTGGAAACAGCTTGTCAGTGTCGTAGTCTTGTATAATGCCTCCCACGGAATGCATGGCAACCTCATACGAGTTTGGTGCTAAACTGACATAATGAAGTGACTGTGGATGTAAAGGGTTGCCATTGGACCCTACATGGAAGAAAGAGAAAAGTTACTGGATCTTACTTTACTTTACAGTAGGCCTAATTAGTGTTATTTAAAAATTAATTGAACTTAACACTGTTCTTAGGTAGGAAATTAAGTTTTTATTATGTTGCAATTATGCAATGTTGCGAAAAGTTTGACATTTACGTAAATATGTCTGCCTGTCGAAGAAAAGTGAAACTTTTCGAAATATTGCAACATAATAAAAACTTAATTTCCTACCTAAGAACAGTGTTAAGTTCAATTAATTTTTAAATATCATTTACTTGTTCTACTAAAGTTTCTTTTGAAATAGTACCTAGGCCTAATTAGTGTGCCTCGTGAGCTAAGTAGGCCTAAGCTTTAGTAGTAGTAATCTTTATTAGCATTTTTGCTATTTTACATGTCACATACATGTCATACACATCATTTCATCACATTACAACATCAAACATTTTATATAGCTACCAAAAAAAAAATCAAATAATATAAACTAAATAAAACTAAAATAGTTATATATGCTATTTAAGTGTAAGCATGTTCACATGTACATGTTTACAAATATCACTCACATTACACTTTCAGTCACTTTCTATCTGATATGAGATTTATTACACTAGGAAAACGCTTAAGTCCCGCCGCGTTGTTGGATGAGCGTAATTGGTGCATTGAGCTGCCATGTGTTATGCGAATTTTCTGTTGTTCTGTGGAAAAATCATTACTAAGTTGAAATTTTTTTTAAAATTAAATTAAATTAAATTAAATGAAAAATTAACTTTAATTTTTTAATTTATTAATCGTAATTGTTTTTAAAAAAATCGTAAAATTGCGATTTTTATAAGAAATAATTTCTCGATTGCGCTCAAATTTAACACTAATATATTAATTCATAAAATTAAGGTTCTGCGAAAAAATCATTACAATCGGATAAAGCATTTGTCAAAGAATTGTTTAAAAAAAGAAAAAACCCGTAAAATTTCGATTTTTATGATTAATATTTTTTAATTGCGCTCAAATTTCACAAGAATATCTTAATTCATAAAATAAAGGTTTTGTGCAAAAATCATTAAAATCGGATAAAGCATGTAGGTGTTATAAGTCAAAGAATTTTTTTTAAATAAAAAAAAATCGTAAAATTGCGATTTTCATGAGAAATAATTTTCCGATTGCGCTCAAAAACGTGGCAGTTCTAAGTTCAGAGATTTCAAAGGCCTCCATAAAATTTCATCTCAATCGGAGTATCGGTTTAGCCGGAATCGTGCGGACAAACAGACAAAAATACAAAAAAAGAAAAAAAAGAAAAGAAAGAAAAAAAAACATTCCGGATTTTTTTCTCCAGTGTAGTAGAATGGAATCTTCGCTTCGCTCGCTACGCTCATCCAAAAATATAATACCAACAATATGAAACAGATAGATAGTCATAGGTGCATATGCAACACGACCTTAATCTACTGTCTGATCTGATCAAAATAAATAAGCTTACCCTTAATGCCAAGAAGACCAACTATATGATCATCTCAACTTTTCAGAAAAATCGAACACACAATAGCATAGGCCTAGTATCAATCGACGGCATCCAAATTTCTGAGGTAAATTTTGTCAAATTTCTGGGACTGTATGGTGGGCCGAAAAACAACATTTTTTTATTTTTAAGTCGTAATACCACGGAAAAGTTGCGAATTGTGGAGACTTAATTTTTTTTTTTTTTTTTTTGAAAATCGGTTCATATCTTCCGGTCGCGCATGTGCTCTAAAGTTTTCCAAAATTTGGAAAATTTTGATTTTGATTTTTTTTTTTTTAGTTGTAATACCGCGGAAAAGTTGCGAATTGGGAAGACTAAAAAGGGTAAAAAAAATTAAAAAAATAGGTTTATATCTTCCGGTCGCGCATGTGCTCTAAAGTTTTCCAAAATTTTGAAAAATTCACATTTTTACGATAATTTTTAATATTTTTAACATAGAATAAAATTTAAAATATGAAGAATTCGATCTTTTACATTCGGGAAGAGGCTAATTTAAAAATGTTAAAAATTATCGTAAAAATGTGAAATTTTCAAAATTTTGGAAAAGTTTAGAGCACATGCGCGACCGGAAGATATAAACCGATTTTTTTTATTTTTTTTACCCTTTTTAGTCTTCCCAATTCGCAACTTTTCCGCGGTATTACGACTTTTTAAAAAAAAATGTTGTTTTTCGGCCCACCCTACTGTATATCGATAAGCACCTCAAATGGGATGTTCACATCTCAAGTATTGGTACCTACCTTAGTAATCTCTGCTGAAAGATGTGGATTGGGAAACCAATCAATAACTTAGGCCTTTGGTGGCTTGGGGAACTTGTACACTAATAATGACAGATACCAGGCCTATATTTAAATTAAAATAGACAACAAAAATCATGAAGAAACGTCAAAATTGCTTTGGCCAAACAGGCCACAAGGCCAAAAGGGCCAAGGGTGCAGAGAGGTATCTCCATAATATGTTACATAATCCATATATCTATTATCTTCAAACCAAAAAAAGTCTTTCGAAACTGTTTCGACGTTTGTTTGGTTTCGATGTATTATTTTGTTTATTTATATCAATTATGGCGGCACTTCCCGGCTGTATTTGCAGATGTTTAGTAGAACAGGTTTATGTATTTTGAAAAGTATTCAACATATCTACATGATTTTTTTTTTTACTTCTTGGAAATCAATCTGTCTATGTCCTTATGCTATTGGTTAATGTATGTTTTCTCTCACTTTTCGACAAAACTACTCCAAGTTTGAGGTTACTAATCAATGTCATAAAGTATTTCAAATTTAAGTCTAGCGCATAGGGACGTACCTATAGCTTTCATCTGTTTTCCTTAAAAAGCTAAAAAATTTCGGTACAAAACTCTGCCTGTGCGACCTTTTCCAGTGTCGCTGCGCGCACCCGTTTTTACTGAATTATCCGTCGTTTTCGTCCACAAGCTATCGTTACCTGGCGGCAAGCCGGCTCGTCGCTTGGTGACCGCCTCGTGCGTCGGATCTTCCCTCGTGGGTGTAGGATCTAGGCTTGCGCTCTCTCGCTTCGAGCACGTGTGATGATAGAAGTCTTACGAATCTGACAGTCGTGTGTTGTGACATTGGCATGTGATGAGCAAGGTCTCAATATGGTTGGTGTTAAGAGAAAAAAGGGGAGAAAAGGCCTCACTGCTCACAGAAAAAGCCGCAAGGGCTGGAGAAATCCATTCAAGAAAGCTCTTCGACAAAAGTAAGTACTAAGTACCCTACTAATTTTTCACTGAAACCTTGACAGTAGTTACCTAAATACACATAAATTTATACCACTGTTGTTTGTGGTATCTGTGTGGTTTAGATCTAAACAATTCCAGATAATAATATATAGGCCTATAAGCTTTTTCGTAGTACTTGAGGTGTAGACTTACTAAATGAAATTAATTACAATAAGTGTACACAACTTTCTAGGAGAAACTTGGAATCTCTTTTTGGAAAACTAGATGTAGGATGTGATAACTAAACCAAAAGTTTATTCATGTAATTTTATGATTTGCGGTAAACATTTTCGCCGTTTTGACTGAGTAACAAATTAACTTCTGTTAGGCTTTTGTTCAGCTGGTATCGAACCGGCACCTTATCGAATCAGCGTATCGATAAAAAAATACACATAAAATACAAATACACAATATACAAACGCATCGACAGGTCGTGAAATTTATTTTAATATTATATTAAAAAATTGAATACATTATTGAATTTAATTTTAAACAATATTGTCTATATTCAATGAAGACGTGGAGATGTTTTTCCGCTCAAACAGGAAGGTCCAATAAGGCTCAATTCCCGGTGAGTAGATTTTTGAAATCTACATATTAAATTCATAAAGTTACAAAAAATAATGTTACGTAAGTAATGCCTAGTGACAAACGGTACCGAAATTAATGTATACCTTTTAATAACCAAGTATTCTTTTTAAATTTTGATCTGCTATTTTGGCAATTACTGAAAAATGTTGTTCAATAAAAATTCATTTCGAAAATCTCCAAACGATTGTGTTGATCGAAAAATACAATGATATGCTGCTCAATTGCCCCCCCCCCCCCCCCCCCCCCCCCCCGAGACACGTTAAAAGTCTATGGAATGTTATTGGAATAGATCGAAATTTCTTTTGTGCACTTTTGTCCATCGCAAACTTTGTGTTTTTATATTTATTGCATATTTCAACAGAGTATATGTTCCACAAGTGCAAATAGTAGTATTTCTAACAGGCCTCAGAAAATACATAAACATGTCTTACAAAATGTAAAGGAATATTGTGGAAATATGGAACCCTCAAGAATACTGTGTCAGCGTTCTCATGTCGTCTTCTTACGTTTGGTTCCAAAGAGCGATTCCTTGCATCTGCTTTTTATCTTGTCACAGTCTAGTCAAGGTCACGATGCGTTGGCGCGGGGTGGGGGGAGGGGGGCTGGAGCCGTAATACTGGAGAGTAAACAAGATAAGGAAAGGCCAGCCTCTACAGTATCTCTATTCCCATGTGATTTATTTCAGTTATTACCACTGGTGACAGCTTTGACATCTAGCAGATTGAAAACATTACAATTGTTATGGTTGGTTATAAGATCGCGAGTGGTTAGACAGAAGTGATGGGGCGGAGGGGCATACTCAACACACTGCCACAAGCCGGCGGCAACAAAGGACATTATAATTCGAAAGAAAAATCGCCGCCAAGCACAAAAGAAATGAAAAGCGCATGTTTACATTAACCTTCAGCCTACAATAGGTTTGTTTGGTTTGCTACACGAACTTACACTTTACACTAGTGTAGGCTCAAAAAGTCTAAAAAGCGTTTTCGTATTAAGTGTAGTGTAAAGTGTAGCCGTTTGGTTTGACTTCGTGTAGTGTAAAGTGTAGAATTTCTACACGAGCTCCAGGAGGTCGTGTAGAGTGTAGGTGTAGAAATTTAGGCGCAACATTTGAAGAGAAACAGCTTAAAACATGATGAATGACACATTCTTTCATTGACAATCCGATATAACTCATAAAATCAATTAATAGTAGATTATTACGCATTAGAAACTGATTCGGAGTCTTTTATTTATGTGGCACTATATTTTGTGATGAGGGCAAATGCTTAGGGTACTCTAACCTCAATTAGGATAAACACTATTGAAGTTTATATTCTAAATAGCTTTTCATCGTTCTGATAGTACACATATACTATCATTTTGACTCATTTAGTGCCTTCAACAGTACTGTTTGTTGTTTTATTATGTTTTAGTAGTTTTGACAGTTCGATGTGAGCGAATCTAGTGCAGAGTGTAGATTAAAAAACTTTGGTTATCCTGGGTAAAGTGTAGTGTAATTTGATTTCAATGCCTACACCTACACTACACAAGTCTACACTACACTAGGTAAACCAAACAAACCTAATGTGACACCTGTGTTGCACGGGAAAGCGCAGCGAATTGAAAAAAACTTTATTTTTGAATTTTCGAAAGTAACCGGTTTCCGATTATTCGATGTAGGCCCTTGTCTCTACCCCCCAACCAATATGAATTATTATAACTGTAAGCAAACTGTCAAATACTATGCAAGTGTACAGTAATTAATTTGTTTCTTCTATTTAGTCGAGTTGATTCCTTCAGTTACTTTTATTTATTTATATTTGAAAGTACGGTATATTGCATATTTGGTGTAGCATTTTTGTGTTTTCCATTAAAAGTAGGATACAATATAATTTTATCAACTTTTCCCCTTGCAACGGAGATTGCATCGTGAAACAGAGGCGTAGAGAGGCGGGGGGATCAGGTGTTTGATTCCTCTCTCCACCACCACGAAATCGAAAAAAAAATATGGTTATAATATTATTATTTATTGGATGAGCGAAGCGAAGATTCCATTTCACTACACTGGAGAAAAAATCCGGAATGTTTTTTTTTTTTTTCTGTATTTTTGTGTGTTTGTCCACACGATTCCGGCTAAACCGATAATCCGATTGCGATGAAATTTTATGGAGGCCTTCGAAATCTCTGAACTTAGAACTGCCACTTTTGAGCGCAATCGGAAAATTTTTTCTCATGAAAATCGCAATTTTACGATTTTTTTATTATTTTGGATGAGCGTAGCGAGCGAAAAGCGAAGATTCCATATTGAAACTACTGAAGAAAAAAATCCGGACGGAATGTTTTTTTTTATTCTTTTTTTTCTTTCTTTTTGTATTTTGTCTGTTTGTCCGCACGATTCCGGCTAAACCGATACTCGATTGAGATGAAATTTTATGGAGCCTTCGAAATCTCTTTAACTTAGAACTGCCACGTTTTTGAGCGACAATCGGAAAATTATTTTTCATGAAAAATCGCAAATTTTAACGATTTTTTCGATTTTTTTAAAAATTTCTTTGACTTATAACACCTACATGCTTTATCCGATTTTAATAATTTTTGCACAGAACCTTATTTTATGAATTTAGATATCTGTGAAATTTGAGCGCAATTGAAAAATATTTATCATAAAAATCGAAATTTTACGGTTTTTTTGTTTTTTTAAGCAATTCTTTGACTAAACAATACATGCTTTATCGATTGTAATGATTTTTCGCCAGAACCTTAATTTTATGATTTTATATGTTAGTGTTAAATTGAGCGCAATCGAGAAATTATTTTCTTCTAAAAATCGCAATTTGACGATTTTTTTTAATAAAACGATTAATAAATTAAAAAATTAAGTTAATTTTTAATTGATTTAATTTAATTTAATTAAATTTAAAAAGAATTCAACTAAGTAATGATTTTTCCACAGAACAACAAAAAATTCGCATAACACATGGCAGCTCAATGCACCAATTACGCTCATCCAACAACGCGGCGGGACTTAAGCGTTTTCCTAGTTAACAAATTTCTTCTACTATAACACCTACATGCTTTTTTCGATTTTAATGATTTTTGCACAGAACCTTTATTTATGAATTGAGATATTCTTGTGAAATTTGAGCGCAATTGAAAAAATATTTATCATAAAAATCGAAATTTTACAGTTTTTTTCTTTTTTAAACAATTCTTTGGCTTTTAACACCTACATGCTTTATCCGATTTTAATGATTTTTTCGCAGAACCTTAATTTTATGAATTAATATATTATTGTTAAATTTGAGCGCAATCGAGAAACTATTTCTTATAAAATCGCAATTTTACGTTTTTTTTTTTAACAATTACGATTTAATTAAAAAAAATTAAAAAATGAAGTTAATTTTAATTTAAATTTAATGATTTTGCCACAGAACAACAGAAAATTCGCATAACACATGGCAGCTCAATGCACCAATTACGCTCATCCAACAACGCGGCGGGACTTAAGCGTTTTCCTAGTTTTAAAAAATCAGTTGTTATTACTTCATTGGGTATCACTGTATTTCAAGGTTTTATCAAGAAAAATATTATTTCTCTAAAATCGTTTTCCGGCCACTGACACAAAAGTAAAAATGAACTTTTTCTAGCCTCCGGCGGCTGAAGTTGCGCCCCGACCTCGCGAATATTGCTTTCCAATATCACTTCTTGATTCTGTAGGCGGGGCCTACACACACCATCATATACACTGGGCCAATAATATCAAACTAACGGAGATGGCTCATGCGTAACGCTTGGAACTCTGATTCGGGAGGTCCCGGGTTCGATTCCTGCCGGTGCCGGCAATCCTAACTAAGGCGAATGCTGGGATTGCGTCCTATAATAACAGCCCTTGGACATTCCCTACACCATTATCTTTCTGCAATATATACCTAGATCTGAAGAGGGACAGATCAGGTAAAACTGGTGTGCACACTAAAGCGGGCATCCTACAAAAATCATTGGATGAGCGTAGCGAGCAAAGAGAAGACTTCAATTTCACTGACCCCTCAAAAAATTTAGCTCCAATGTTTTTTTTTTTTTTGTATTTTTGTTTGTTTGTTCGCTCTCTACTGGGCAAACGACATATCCGATCTTGATGAAAATTGGAGGGGACCTTCGAAATCTCTGAACTTAGAGCTGTATTGTTTTTGGGTACAATCGAAGAAATATTTCTCATGAATATCGTACTTTTCCGAGTTTTTTGATTTTTTCTGCGATATTTTCGTGCCATTTGGGCCAATTCTGACCAAACGGGTGGGGCTACAACGTTCATATTATACATGGACATTAAGGTTATGGTGATGTAGGCCCTAGTACCTTTTGAAAGAAAAAGTTGAAAAAGTTAGCCAGAATCCATAGAAATAAAGCTTTTAATATAAGTTTTTTGATTTTTTCTGCGATATTTTCGTGCTTGGGCCAATTCTGACCAAACGGGTGGGGCTTCAACGTTCATATTATACATGGGCATTAAGGTTATGGTGATACCTTTTGAAAGAAAAAGTTGAAAAAGTTAGCCAGAATCCAAATTAATAAAGCTTTTAATATAAGTTTTTTACGGTAAATAATAACAAATTGACAAGTAAGTTTCAATAGATACTTGACAACAATCATCTACAATGCGTAGGCAGCAAAACAAAGCACTTGCAAAAGTAAAGATATCCCACGCAAGCTAAAAACTTTTAAAAAAAAAGCTCATCCATCAACGCGGCGGAACTTTAGCGTTTTCCTGGTTATTATCATATCACTACTCGTACACCAATGCAACACGTAATTCACAAAAAATGCAATGTGAGCTATGCACACGCCGTCTAATTTCTTGATGTCATCTCAGCAGACCGCGACCGAACCGAACCATCTTTGCAAATTAATAATCAACAGTTCCGTTGTTCGTTAACTTTCTAGAAAAAATATTATTGGCTTCGTCAACATTTCAGTTGTCTTAGTGTACGTAGACTTAAGTTGTCACTTACGTTGTCACAGTCGATCAGCAACGACGAGTTAGTAAATTGACCCCCTGGACTGGGTTCTGCGTTTATAACCTACTACTAACCTCAACAGCTATTGAGCAGTGAAGTTGGGTTCCCTATCCACACCCATATTTGCATAACTAGCTGTTTGGCCCCTCCTACATGTAAATACTAAGTAGTAATCTCTGAAACTAAATGACAACCCACCTGTGAAGTCAATAGCTATCGAGCAGTGAAGTTGGGTTCCGCCTTTTACGTAGTCCATAAATGAGTGAACTTTCTGCAGTTCAAAGTGAGTAAGTTGAATCTCTCCCGAATTTTTGTATCCCTTTTTCTCCTTCTGTTTTCTGGGATGAATGCACTGGAATAGGTTTGAGCTTGACGGACCTTCCGACAGTTGCCGTAACGTCACGTAAAACTCGCCTATTGTGCTGTGGTCGCCGCTCGAGTTCCAGTCGTAGCAGATAACCTTCATGTTGCGGTCGTAGTCTCCGTTACACAAGGTGCGGACAGGAATTGAAAACTTTTGCCATGTTGGATTGAGTGTACCCTTTATTACCTACAAACAAGGAACTCAAATGAATCGGCGAGTCGAGACTGTTTAACAAACAAGGTTGCAACAACGGTTGAGATTTAAATGTTAGTTTCAATCCGCGTTCTAACTCCCGTTCCAACTTGCGTCAAGCGCTAATAATATAAATGGGGCAAAGAATGAAGAGTGGGTCAACAAAAACTGTTTTAATAATCATTGTTTTTAAATAAAAATTTTAATTGAGTTGGTATGTTGTTGTAGGTACCTACATAGTTAGCAAATAATATGGACCCCTGCTGAAAAGTTTGAGGTAATTTATGGTCCGAAGCAAGGGAAGAGTCAGGACTCAGGAGCTGCAACTCAGTACCGGTAACCAATATAAAACTTAAATAGGCCTAGACTAAATATTTCCAAACCAATAGAAAATGTTGAATGTTGTCAAAAGTAAAAAAGTCAAAAGTAGATCTATGGATAGGAAGCCCTCTACTCTACTAGAGACAAACACAGTTATCATACAATTCTAATAGGGAACCTAAGTGGGCGTTGTCCGGTTCTCTCCCGTCAGCGAGGTATAGGCGATTAACCCGTGCTAAATGTTTCGTAAGTGATAGCGCGAGAACCCGACCACGGACCGGAATTATATTCATATTGTAAGAAACTATAATCTTTCCTCTTTGCGTAGATATACATAACTCTGCTCTATCACAAATATTAATGACATTTGTTTTGAGTTGAAGTGAACTCTACATTTACACTGTTGCCAAACCTTCCAAACTGCTCATGAAAAAGCACGTAAAAACATTTTGTTCGTGGCATCAGCATAACATTTGGTATCCGACTTGCTTTGTGGCTACTGTGAGGTCACTGGGTTGTACTAGATAATACATTACTAATAAAATATCCTTTAATGTGCCAACAAAATCTTGAATGCGAAGTACATTTAGCAACCATGGACAGGCGCGTGGTATGCGAGGATGCCACAGCTGCACACAACGTGGCTGCGTCTCGCTTAGGTTGCCGCTCAGTCTGAGTACATTTGCGACAGCGCGCAAACATGGGTCCATTTAACTCATAATAGTTTGAATTTAGGAAGCGTCATCGAGCAAAGTAGAATGCCATCATCTTCTTCACAGAATTATGCATCTTGTGATGTTATTGGTTTAGATTTCTTTTGCGCGAGTCAAAAGATACGGCGAGTTACATTTTCGTACCATGCTAATTCTTATGGGCGCTGAGACCAGAGAGAACCAATTTCCTTCCCGCCTTCAAAACTTAGGTTCCCTATTCAATTATGATTTGTGCAGGGCTGGGCTAGAGACCATTGAGTCTTACCTGGTAGGGCTACAAGTAAGGAATGATTTGCTAAACTTACCTCTGTTTTATGGACCACAGTGTATTCTCCTGACTCCATGGACTTGTGAAACACAAGAAAGGGATCAGACTTCCCAAAGAAATCTTTTTTATCGAGTTTCTGACCACGAAACTGTAAAATGACATCATCTTTCAAGGTTGATAATTCTTCAGCAGTAACAATCATATGGCCTTGTTTATCGCCAGCTGAGCCCCCCTGTTCTTTTTTCATCAACGGCAGTTGAACCTGAATAAGATTGATAAATAATGTTTTATTTAGGCCTAGCCTATTTATTTCACAAAATTTTACAATAATACCATCTAGGCTAATGCAATACAAACATGAAACAATTAGCTAATTACATTAGCTAATAATTAGGCCTAGGCCCTAGCCTTTTAGTTACCCTATAATAGGCATCATATGTGGTTGAAGAATTAATTAATGAGATGAGAATAGCAGTGAAACGAAACTTGAAATTTGGTTAACCTCTTACCTTCCCACTGGAAATAATTTGTCCCAGATTACAGATGGCCACTCCCAGAAAATCGTGCCTAGAAAGGCTTGCGGTTGTCGCATCAACGTCGTATATTTCAAACTTCAGAGGTTGCTGTTCCTCAAAGCGATATGGGATGTGAACTTTAGCAGCAAAATCGGGATCATGATTGTTTGTTATCGCCTCAGTGCGATGATACTCGACCCATCGTGATTCTCCAAACGGTTTTGTGTACGTAACACACATTGGGTCGGACTTGGAAAGCGCGTCTCTACCAACCAGAGACCTTCAAATAAAAATATAATTAGGTAGGGATAAGTGACTACAGGTAGTTAGACAAACAAGTTGTAATACATAGGCCCCAGTTTTAGGTGGTTAAAATCCAATTGAGAAGACTTGTAGGCCTAGTCCCCAAACTGTACCTCCAAAGAGAACTCAACATTATATTTTTGACAATCAAAAACACAGAATACCTACATAAGAATACTAGGCCTACCAACTGTAAACAACCAGGTGAACCCATGGTGAGTGCCCGTGCAAACTAGGGAATTGGGTCCATTCCAACCATTCATAAATAATGTGTCACTCACTCACAAATTTGAGCGCAATCGAAAAAAAATTCTCATGAAAATCGCAATTTTCCAATTACGCTCATCCAACAATGCACCTGAAAAAGCGTTTGCGAAGCTTTCTAGTGAATAATAATCATGTTATTATTATTAATTATTATTACTAACCTACTATTCCCCTAATATCGCAGTGTTAAAAAGTTGGTACTCTTCGGATGTATGCCCCAACTTTTCAACACTGGTTTTTTCCATTAAAAACAATTCAACCTTTAACATCGCTATTTCAAACGAAAGTACTTTTCCTTTGAAAGTGTTTCTATTTAAATTAGCAACGTTATAGGTTTTGTAGATAAGAGTATTTAGTAGAAAAAGGTTAGTACTGTCCGCCATGTTTACATAGTGTTTTAAAATGGGGCATACCATCCGAAAGAGTACCAAAAGTTGGGGTAGGCCCTAGGCCTATACCAACCGAAGAAGTGCCCCCAACCATGACCGCACGCGTATTGGAATCATTTTCCAATTTGTTAGCTTCTTTTTTAGGGAGTCAGGGCTAGTGCGGCAGGAAGGAGCGACACCTCGTTGTTGGTTAGTTTCTTGATGGACAGTTGGTACTTTCGAACAAGGGTCAAGAATGACGGCGGGAAAGTGCGCTAAGGCTAGGTAGACCTAGTTAGCCCTACTATACCGTAGGTCCTTGGCTAGGCCTAGCCTAGTGTTAATATTGCCAAATATTGTCGGCAAACATACAGTCAGCTCATCCCTACAGTCGTTGTTTGTGTTGTCATTGTCGTAGGGCTAAGCCTAGGCCTAATCATCAGGGAGGTCAACAAGAGGTTGGAGGGGGGGTCCCTGACGACGACTGCCAGAGCTCGTCACTAGTTTCGGGGAGTAATATAAGGGTCAAGACCTACTCCTCTCCTTACTAAGCCTAGGCCTAGCTGCTAGGCTACCTAGGCCTAGCCTAAGCCCTAGGCTAGTCCTAGGCGATGTTTGTGTTGTATGGGCCTTGGATATTTCATAAGGCCTAGGCTAGGCCTAGGTAGGCGTAGGCCCCTTTTTGCCCACTTTTTCTGTTTAGGTCTAGGGCTACTAGCTAGAGGCCTGACATGAAGATTTTATTGGAGTGCAGATAAGCCGGTACTCTTTCGGATGGTATGCCCCAACTTTTTTTTCCATAAAAACAATTCACCTTTAACGTCGCTATTTCAATCGAAAGTACTTTTCCTTTGGAAGAGTTTTATATTTTAAATTAGCAACGTTAAAGGTTTTGTAGGTGGGGTGTTTTGGTGAGAAAGGTTAGTTCTGACCGCCATGTTGGCGTAGTGTTGTAAAGTTGGGGCATACCATCCGAAAGAGTACCGATAAGCCTAGGGCCTAGGATAGAGAACGAGGCTTAAAAACAGACATGCCCTATGCATGAAATAGGGCTGGGCATAGGCCCAAGACCTTGAGCAAGCGGCGTTGTATGTGACACATGACGCGGTGACGCTCATAGAGAAATAAGTGACACTCATCTCTTACCTGCATGATATTGACAGTTCCACTTCAGTAGTACACTGTGAAGCAGTACCCGGTCTAAAACTAGATGACATTTTAAAGTTTTTAACTATTTTACAGTTCTAGGCTATCCTAGCTAGGCCTAGCATAGACCTAGTAAAATATCAAAACAACAGCTGCTAGGCCTAGGCCTAGGTGAAATGAAAACACTACCACCGCCAATGAAAGTTATCACATTGCCCCGCCCCCCCCAAAGTAAAGAAGGCTGTGTGATTTATAATTGCGCGCGAAGTCGTCCTGGATAATGGCAAGTTGTTAGTTGTTACCCCCCAAATACAAAAATTTGTAAAAAAAAAAAAAAAAAAAAAACGGCAGCCAAGCTCCTTCCAAAGTCTTCGGCTGTGAGATATAGAAGTTGAGCCAAGCATTTCATTCTTTCTCCCTAGTTTCGCATTGAAAAAAAGTAAGATCATTCGCCTGTTGACGAGCGCCTAGCCAACCATTTTCGTGGTAAAAAAAGTAAAAAATTTTAAACTCAAAATCATAAAAAAAAATTACTTGGCCATTGACTTTTTAGAGTCCTCGTACCAAATCCAAATTATACTTAGGCCTAAGTATAGACACTTATCTAGTAGACAAACTGTCGGAAAGAAGTAGGCTAAAGCCATCCGGTCCCAGTTGTGGGCTGCAGAACTTACCACTGTGTTACCGGTGTCAGAAGTGCTGTGTGACCAGGACCTCTGCCCTAGAGCGTATGACCATGGTGTGACCATAGCTGCTGTGACGGATCTGGTGTGGGGGTGGGGAGGACACAAGGATAGATGACTTTGTGACAACATAGTCACTACATCTATAATACAACTCCATGGTGTGACCATAGCTTAAAATATTCCACTATTGTATTAGTCTACATCTATTTTAGTATTACTTGACAATCTGTACTATGTACAATATACAAAATTATGTTCTATTTTAGTTTAGTTTAGTTTATTTTATTATCCCTTCGATATGTAGGCCTACATGATACACATATAGGATATTTACTTAGATCTAACACTATCTATTTATGCAAATATCTTATTATTTTATTATTGTTTCAGCCTATATCTAGCTTAGTATTACGTGACGATGCCTATATCTGTACTATGTACCTATCAAAAGGATAATAAAACAAACAAACAAACAAACAAACAAACAAAAGCTGCTGTGACGGATCTGGTGCTGGGGGGGGTAGGAGAACACAAGGATAGATGACTTTATGACAACATATAAACGACATCATGGAGTTCTATAATACAACTCCATGGTGTGACCATGGACTTATAATAGTAACTGGCGTTCCGCCTTGTAAATCCATGGTGTGACAATCTAATGCTAGGGTAAAATGGCAAACAGGAGGACCAGAAACAGGATACCTGGCCTCTAGACAACACAGAAATGTAATTATTTTGCCAATGATAGTCTCATAATAACAGTTTCCCTACACATAAAAGTAAGGCAACTTAAACGTTTTTGGCAATATTGGCTAAAAAACAATAACAAATCAAATCAATTTATTTGTCAATAATAGCTACAAAACGAAAACAAATCAAGGTAAACTTATTTGCCAGTATTGGCTACAAACCAATGTAAGTAAGCAATTTAATTTTGACAATAATGGCTGCACAACAAAGTAATCATAGTTTTATTTTGCCTTATGGGCTATACACAACAATAATACGACAAAGTAAACTTCTAGATATATTTTGTCACCATGGGCTATACACAACAACAACATGACAAAGTTAATAACTAATTTTAACTAACTTATTAAACGAACAACTTACTCATTTTTTTGCCAATAGACCTTAAAAATACAGTAACAAAGGAACAACTAACTATTTTTTTTTTGCCAACTGGCCCAAATTACTATAAAGAAAGTATAAACAATAAAAAAGAACAACTAACTAATTTTTTTTGCCAAAGGCCTTAAAACAAATATAAATAATAAAAAAGAACAACAACTAATTTTTTTGCCAAAGGCCTTAAAAACTATAAATAATGAAAAAGGAACAACTAACAATTTTTTTTTGCCATTAGGCCCATAATGTCCAAAAATAATAAAGAGGAACATCTTACTATTGTTTTTTCCCAAAGGCCCTAAAACTGTAAACAATGAAAAATAGAACAACTAATTTTTTTGCCAACAAGCACAAATGACTAAAACAATAACAAAATTACAAACAAATTTCTTTGTAATACATTGATATTTTGATTGTATTTTTTGTATTATACCTTTGTACGTGGCATAATGAATAGACAAACGCAACAACCCCAACAACATAACAGTCCCCCACATCCAACAATGCTGGGATGGAAAATGTAAAAACGAAAAGTGTGATTATAAAATGATAAGACAGATAAGAGAGTAATAATAACAATTAATTATTAATAAGAAATTGGCTCACTGGACACTGAACACTTATTTATTCAAAACGATTTATGTGTTTAGGCCAGGCCCAAAACAGGTAAAACACATCATTATTAAAGATTAAAAGTGATGGTTACCTGCAAGCTAGCAAATAAGAGAAATTCTTAATTATATATTTCTGGTGTGTAGGCGTAGTGACATGGGCACCCATTGGAAATCGTTTTTGAGAGGTGTGGGGGCATACTTTGAGAAACTCTCTGTGTGGCGATCGTTGGAGGTAAAATTCGCCAAACGAATTTCGTTTCAGAGTGTGGGAACTGATATAACTGGTTAGCCCATGCCCTGACGATGTGTGGTGCGGTCACAATCATGCGTGGCGCTTGAAACGGGAAATGATGATGGCAAAATGAAAATGAATGCCTCATTGGAACATCTCGTCAGAAAACAAAATAATTGCATGTTTTTAGTAGGTAGCCTGTTACCATATTGCAGCTTACTGTTTGATTAGCAATGCACTTTATCCCCCCCTGCCCCCACAGTTTGAGTAAAAAAATATTTTAATAACTTGATTACAGCCTCACCTGCAAATGGAACCCAGCTGTTACCATAACATGGCCAAAATAAAAGTTGATACAATGACACTTAATAATGCTGCAAATAAAAGCATTACATGGCTAAATTCAAAATAGAATGGTTTCTATTTTCTCCGAATTTGAAATTGACGGTAGGCTAGGGTGCTTTTTTAAATCAAGTTTCGTACTCGGTTTTGCCGAGCCGGAGTCGCTCCAATCGGATCCATCCATATTTTTTATCAGCTTGTTGCTTTTTTAGGCGTTTCCACGTGGTTTCAAGAGCTTTTTCAGCATCTGAGCTACGTTAAAGGTTAAAAAAGGTATTTTTGTTTAAAATAGCGACGTTAAAGGTTAAAAAAGGTTTTTTTGTTTCAAATAGCGATGTTAAAGGTTTTAAAGTATTTTTGTAACTAAAACGGCAACAAACGATGACGACATATAGGTAAAGCACGCCGTGTTCACGTAAAAAATTAATTAGTTTTTCACTATCCCGAGTTTGCAAAAACAAACCTTCAAAACCTTTAACGTTATCCCGAGTTTGCAAAAACAAACCTTCAAAACCTTTAACGTCGCTATTTTAAACAAAAATACCTTTTTTAACCTTTAACGTCGCTATTTTAAACAAAAATACCTTTTTTAACCTTTAACGTCGCTAATTTAAACAAAAATACCTTTTTTAATACTCTCTTACGCTGTGTACGCAGCGGAAGAGACGTAGCGGAGGAGATAGCGCTTTCCAAACCAGCATGGCGGTCTACGTACAGTGACAGCACAATTTACACAGGTAAAAGACGAAAAACATTAGTAACAGTGAAAAGATCGTAATGCGGTAGCTGAAAATGAATTAGGGACTATCAATTACACATACTGTGAAAAGCTGGAAACATTTTATGCATTTTTTATGCATTTTTTCTCGGAAAACCGTTAACGGCATACCAAATGTTTCTCTATGGGAAAAGTATTTTTATGTTGTTTGCAAAGTTTTACATAGGCTACGCGTGTGTAAAAAACTTTCATAATAATATCGGTATGTACTACGTAGGCCTAGGTAGGATACCTAGACCCTATGTCTAGTGCCAAATTACTTACTTTTTGAGGTTAGAAAACTGATAACAGCCTAGGGCCGAGGCCATTCTGTGTTTGAAATACAAATAGGCCTTGATAAGAAACTTTCTTCATAGGCCTAGCCTAGTAGTATTTGGTATTTTGGTATTTGGTTTCTTCCCTACAAATGACTAAAGTCGGTGGTAGGTTTTGTTATCTCCTTCCTTCCTTCCTTCCTTCTTATTGTAATTCCATTTCCTTGTTCCTTCATACTTAGTCATTCCCCTTCTACATAGGGTAGGCCTATCCCTTCTTCTAGGCTTGCCTTATTCACTCTTCTCTAATCCTTTGCACTTATGCACTTTACATGCCCAGTTTAGGCCCTAGGAATGATGGAACTTCTTCGGTTGGTATAGACCGGTTTAAGTTTTACAAAACTACTTGCGTTAGGTTAGCCGAACTTTCCGCTGGCTACAGTGCGCCGCGCTAGTTCTAGGATTTAATTGATAAGAGCGCACCCGAAATCCTTTTCGTTACAAAACTACTTACCAGTAAGGTTGTTTTTCAGTGTTTTTATTGAAAAAACCTAACTGTTAAAAAACCGGTCCATACCAACCGAAGAAGTAGGCCTATTGCCATACAGCGATTACTAGCCTAGGCCTAGTAGCCTAGATTTGCATCAAGAATATGATGCACTCGTGCACAAGCGGATTTAAATGTTAAAATATAGGCCCTAGGAATGATACATTTGCCATACAGCGAGTAGCCCTTGATTTGCATCATGATGAAAAGTAAAAAAAATGAGGTTTTTAAACACCATCAAAAGGTAAAAATGCAGTAGCCCCCTAGGCCTAGGGTAGGCCCTAGAACTATCGCACCTCGTGAAAATAAAACAACATTAGCCTTGTTTACATCCATGGAGGACTGGGTAGGCCTACAGTAGGCCTACCGTACTGAGATTTAATTTCAAGTACAGCATCCTTGAAGCATTTACACGACGAGTAGGCCTAGCCCCTAGGCCCTACCCAACGAAAACCGAACTGACATTTGGTTCAACATCAACGGATTGCTCAAAACATCACTGTTACATAACCTTACTTTCATGTCATTTTCGTAGATACGGGTAAGATTGAAGGCCTAGCCTAGGCATGGAGGATCTACATTTGAAGTTGGAGCCCAACAAACACAAGTTAAAAATGGATAGGCCTACACCATTTAAAAACTTATTTATTGACATTTGCAATTAGGTTGAAGTTTTCGTTGTCCCTCTCAAATGTTATCTGAGTACTCACTAGTGGCCTACTCAGTACAGTATTTCGGTTCGGTCGCACCATTTCGTTGGACCGAACCCAACCGGTTCAGTACCTGATATGATGTGTTTACATGAGGTACCGTACTGAGACCACAAACCGTACTCGACTCAGTACTCAGTCCTCCATGTAAACAAGGCTATTGACTGTGCCAAATTCAATTCAGCCCTAACTAGAAATTTCCCACCCACACAAACTCGACGTAGGGCTAAATGACGACAACTGTAGCTCGTTCCCTGGCCCACTAGCTGGTCCAGGGAGGTAGGTAATGTAAGCATGGAATTTATATCAAACCCATGTGCTCAACACTCAAGTGTGCTCAAGAATGCCAATGAAGTCAATATAAATACTGTATGTAGGCCTCTTAACTAATTTCCTAGCCCAATGCAGCATTGGGCATTGGCAATGCCTAAATAAAAATAAAAAATATATTACTTGGAAACAAAACATGGGTGTGTGTCAGCTGTTTTTCCTAGCGACTGAAATAGTAGAGTTTTTCACAAGTTGTGAAAGATGAGAAAATATAGAATATTATATCCAATGCAAGCTATTTGCCAAACTGAATTGTTTAATAAAACAACAAGCATATTGATTTGTAGCAACTTGAAGAGAAGCCTTTTTCACACAATAACCTTGTCAAGTGTTTCTGATTAAGGAAAGGAGAAATATACAAACAGTTGGACTGAATGTACTCTTAGGTAACTGTGTGAGACTGTAGACATAGGTCTACAAAAAAAAAAACAATTTCAAAACATTTTAGCCTGATATGTTCTGCTAAATAGAAAATTTAGCGTTAGTTATGATTGATGTGGCTGTACATCATACTGTCATTGCAGACAAACAAACCAGCATTTGTTTTAAAATTTTATTATTGTAACTGCCTTTCATTGGCATACACTCAATGTTTGTCTGAAACAAAACACTTTCAAATTCTATTTTTGGAATCGTAACAGCGTTAGTTACGATTGATGTGGCTGTGGCATCATTCTGTCACTGCAGACAAGCAAACCAGCATTTGTTTTAAAATTTTATTATTGTAACAGCCTTTCATTGACATAGGCCTACACACAATGTTTGTCTGAAACAAAACACTTTCAAATTCTATTTTTGGAATCGTAACTAACCCTCAATCTTAGGGCTTAAATACAAGCTTTTGTCATGCTATCGTAGTAGCATTTTTTAGCTTAAAAACACAAACAAACAAAAATATTTTGACAAAAACGAGTAAAAGACGTTAGCTTAACCAAAAAGAATGCTTTGGCCTAATCAAACAACCAAATTGCATCGCACAACAAAAGCACGTTCCTATTGTTAAGCAAATCCCCACAACTTTGATTTTGGATTTTAGAAGCATTATAGAAAAAATATTGAAAACATTGATAGGCCTACCTATGCTTTAGGAACTAGAGAGATCCTAAGTAAATAGATGCAGAGGTAGGCTATTTCTCTAATTCCTGTTCTCTTTGGAGGTGGAGACAAAAGATTGTGGTAGAATAGCAAGTCAATGGTTGAATAATACAAAATGCTGATTTCTCAGCAAAGACAGCCCTAAATAACGTTGAGTTGGGGGGTGGAGGGGGGACTTGGTCTTCAAGAGTGGCTTGGGTTGGGGTGCACCACTCTGTCAGCCCTAACTAAGAATTTCCACCCCCATAAACTCGACGTAAATGACGACAACTGTAGCTCGTTCCCTGGCCCACTAGCTGGTCCAGGGAGGTGTAGATTACTTCCACCGAGCATGGAATTTAAATCAAACCCATGTGCTTGATACAAATATAGAGAATGCCAATGAGGTCAGTACAAATATAATATGTTGGCCTCTGAACTAATTTCCTAGCCCAATGCGGCATTGGGCATTGGCAATGCCTAAATAAAAATAAAAATATATTGCTTGGAAATAAATCATGGCTGTGTGTCAGCTGTCTTACGCTTAGCTACTGAAATAGGAGAGCTTCTCACAACAAGTTGTGAAAGATGAGAAAATATAGAATATAAACAAACCAATACAAAACATTTGCCTAACTGAATTGTATTTCATTTCATTTCATTTATTGTCAAGCCTCTTTTACATTCTTGTATACATTGTAGGATGCACAGAATTATCGAGTTGTCATGTTATTTGGGTTTAGGTATTAGAGCTAATAACCTATATATACAGGCAGTGTAGTCAAATAAAAAACAAATGAACAGTGATGCTCAAAGTCCCAAAGTAAAAAGTAATATAAAAAATTTACAAATCAACATGTTTCTCACAGTCACTACCAAAAGAGTAGATTTAACAATAATTAACACTTAAATAGGAGTCATAATTGTATAAAATCCTTTAACAAATAAATACACAGGCTTATTTTAAGACTGACACATACTTGCCAACAAAATTTTAAAAGATAGGTCATAAAATCCAATATCAGTAAAAAAAACAAAAACACACAACAAACTCGTTCTCTTGTAACTTTGTCCGTGGATCTCTGCGTCATAGACTCATAGGCAATTGAACAAGTGGTAGTGACCGAATTGAAGGATTATACTGAAAGGTCATCAACCTGCAACTTGTTTGTGGTTACCAACAAGTAGTTGCTCGACAGAGACTGTACGCAGGGCGGTATATTTCACTGAAGCAAGTGTTAGCCCTGGGATGTGCCCAGACTGTCACTGTCGACCTGATGTGGCTGCCGCAAAGACGCTCTCATATACCCGTGTATTTATTTTGACATTCATTAATCCAAGTCGCACAATCTTCATCGTTATTTCTTCTCAAGGCCTTTGACCCGCGCTTCTTTGCAATTCATCTTGTAAACAATAACTATTGCATTGCATGTAGCCCTAGTTGGTTTATGTTTTGAAACTCCCTTGCGTGTGATCTCATGTGTATTACACATTGCGTGCACCTCAGTAGAGCATTCACCTCCGAGTTATCTCAGCTGCAAGTAGTACATATACTACGTCGAGTCCAAGCGCGATTACGTCATTGACGAATGTGGCGATCGATCGATCGATCCGCAAATGTTTTGGCTTCCAAAATACATTTTCATAATCTCATTGTTTACGGATGCCAATCCCGAACAAGATTATTTATGACTAGGAAAACGCTTAAGTCCCGCCGCGTTGTTGGATGAGCGTAAATTGGTGCATTGAGCTGCCATGTGTTATGCGGATTTTCTGTTGTTCTGTGAAAAAATCATTACTTAGTTAAATTTTTTTTTTAAATTAAATGAAATGAAATAAAAAATTAACTTAAATTTTTAATTTTTTTTAAATAAATCGTAATTTAAAAAAAGGAAAAAATCGTAATATTGAAAATTTCATTAGAAATAATTATTTGATTGCGCACAAATTTTACACGAATATATAATTTCATAAAATTAAGGCTCTGTGAAAAAACCATTACAAAAGGATAAAGCATGTAGGTGTTATAAGTCAAAGAATTGTTTTCAAAAAGAAAACAAAACGGAAAATTTCGATTTTCATGAGAAACAGTTTTTCGATTGCGCTCAAATTTCACAAGAATAACTAAATTCATAAAATGAAGGTTCTGTGAAAAAATCATTTCATTCAGATAAAGCATGTAGGTGTTATAAGTTGAAGAAATTTTTTTTAAAATCGAAAAAAAATGTAAAATTGCGATTTTTATGAGAAATAATTTTTCGATTGCGCTCAAAAACGTGGCAGTTCTTCGTTCAGAGATTTCGAAGGTCTCCATAAAATTTCATCGCAATTGGAGTATCGGTTAAGCCGGAATCGTGTTAACAGACACACAAAAATACAAACAGAAAAAAAGAAGAAAAAAAAGAAAAACATTCCGGATTTTTTTCTCCATGGAATCTTCGCTTCGCTCATCGTACTTTAACTTTAACTTTAAGTTTAAAAAATAAAGTAGTAATTTTTGCAAATTTTAATTTTTTGTAGGTTGGATTTCTGCGAATTTTGCTGTCCAATTTAACAGCACTCTTATCTATTGGTCCTTGACGTTGGTGTGAAATTTCGTCAAAATCGGACGAGTAGTTTGGCCCCTGCGCATCGAACGCACACAGACATACATACATACATACATACATACATACATACATACATACATACATACATACACACACACATAAACACAACAGAGTGTCGAAAACTTACCATAGAGTTTCCGTTCGCTACGCTCACTTTCACTCACACTTAACAACTTTCTACAGAGCCGTTCCATGAATAAACTATTAGATGTTTAATTGAGAGCTATGTGAAATTCCCAATCGTTTAAAAACCGTAGTATTAAATTAAATTAATCGTCTTTAACTATAAATGAAATGAAATGAAATTAAAACGTCTACGTAGTAAATCTCCTCGGAACCGGCACCTCCACCAAATATTTGTAAAGTTCATTTCATTTCTGGCTACACAAATAATTAAAAGAGTGAGTAACCAAAATTGACCATATTTTTATGGCAGTAGTAGTAGTAGTAGTAGTAGTAGTAGTAGTAGTAGTATTGTAGTAGTAGTTGGTGGTGGCGGTGGCGGTGGCGGCAGGGTAGCGGTAGCGGTAGTAGTAGTAGTGATTTTGAGCATGTTTCTACCCATTTTTTCACAAAGAAGGAATGATTGTACCCCAATCAAATTTAGGGTGTGTTTTCATGTAACTTCCTTCCGATTATGACAGTTTTTAAGTTCATAACACATTTCATGATGACTGGATGACACCTCGAAAACACCCCAACTCGACTTGCTGTATAAGGTGCCATGAGTGTGATTAGTGCTCTGCGGCTTGGCTACGGCGCCCTAACGGGAACCTAGCTTTCATGCTAATGAATTTGTATATGAGAAAAAGGGGGGTGATATAACAATAGCTTTCTAAAACTTAAAAGTTTGTTCCTTAATAGCTTTAACAGTTTACTCATTGGGAAGTTCACAAAAAGGTTGTTTTCAAAATTTATTTCCCTAATCCTGTTGTTTTGCTTTATGGAGTTATGGTTTGGAAGATTGAGAGCTAGATTTAAGTAGTAATTAATACAACTATGAAAATATATTGGTGTGAGAGGGAAAGAATCTTTCAAGATTTCTTGTGAGATGACCTTACTTAAAGGGATCAAGTGTCAAAATTGATAGAGAAAAATAAAACTATAAACACTCTGCTCCCCATCAGATCATTAAATATATTATTATTAATATTAATTTTCAATTGAATTTTGGTTTCACAAAAACATTAATTTTCATGTAATAACGCATATCGCCAGTTAAAAATATTTTTTCCTGGAATCCAGGGGGGGGGCAAGCGCCCCCCTTGCCCCCCATCCCGGCGCCCATGCGAGCAAGATTATATCACCAAGTTGTTTATCCACTAAATCCAAGTGGTTTTGAGTATACAATACAAGGATTCAGATTTCAGATTTCAGATATTTTTTATTCTCAAATACATATTATTATGGTTTACATAAACAGTTGTTGGTACATAATACCATATTTCACATAATGTTTGAGAAGCCCGCAAAGTCATAAAGACTTGTGTGCGGGCCATTTGCTAAATTAAAGTAAGATCAAATGCCATTTCTCGTACAACTAGAGAATTCAAGCACGCGTCTTAAGGTTGTGGGTGTACAGGCAGGTGCAGAAAAGCAATTTGGGCTGATTTAAATCATCAATAAAAAGATATGGTTTTGAATGATTGTTAAAACCCCAAAAATTGCAATTTTTCAATTGTTTCTATATGGCTAACAAAAATATCGATAATCTACGACTGCTAGGCCTATCTATGTACATGCTTTCTTTCTCGGTAGTTAATATCTATGTACATGCATTCTTTCTCTGTAGTTAAAATACCGTTTTCTGATTGGCCATTGTTCGCGCGTCAATGTCATCGGCGCCGATAGGTTGGTTTGGTCGGCTTTAAATTGAAATTACCTTGCCGATAATCAGTCTTGGGCACGTTCCCCCAAAAAAAGAACTTTGAGAAGTTAAGTTACTTCTGCCTAAAAAGGAACTGAGACGTTCCTCGTTCCTTATACCATCACTGATTTAAACAATAATAAATGTGAAATGAGTTAATTTATCATTACTCTTATTTATTAAAGTGAGTCCCAGGCCATCTGACGAGGGTGGCGCCATTTTTGAAAACACAAGATGTCACATTGATATTTTTCATACTGCAGTTTACGATATCAGGTACTGGAATTGGACGGGATTACGACGGCGAAAGGAACTTATAAAGGAACGTTAAATTCGTTCCAAGTTCCCACGAAATAGTAACTTTGACGTTACAAGTTCCTGATCTAAGAAAAGGAACGCATTCCCACAAAAGTTCCTGAAAATGTAACGCATTCCTAGGAACACGTTCCTCCCCAAGACTGCCGATAATTAGCTGTGTAAAGTAGTGGGTCGACTCAATATGCGAATTTATTTATTAGTTTGGCTTGGGCAAAGCTGTCTGCAATAATTGTTGAATTTGTGAATTTGACTCTGTTATAATTACTACGTGATTTTCTGGAATGAATGTGATTTGGTTTCAGCCCACGCCTGGAACTCCAGAGGGACGGAAGAGGTGACCGTGAAGACGGAAGTGGAGGAGATGGAGACGGATGTGGAGATGGTGGAGACGGTGGATACGGAAGTGGATATGGAGGTGGAGATGCAGGAGACGATGGAAAAGAGGATAGAGGAGTCGGTGGCTTCATTTACCACTCCACCACCTCGTCCTATGAGAACGTGGAGCCCCAAGAATTTCAGGCGTATAACACAAATGGCTAGGAAGGTGGGTAACCGTACCAGTATGCCACTCAGATTCAATCATTTTACAACTTTGAGCCAGTACACAACAATGATTTATTCTTTATATAGGCCTAGGCTTATACAAGTCTCGTCACAATTTTACTTTTTGGGATATGTCACCCAATTTAACCAGAGTCCCGATGTCAGTTTCACAAGTTTTAAACTCGATTGAACAGAAAAATGCCACGCTGTAATGCTCAAAACACTCGCTCAAATGCTCTCTGTTCACAAAAATATGCATAAAACATTTCCAAAATTTGTCATCCTCGGATCAAGGCAACACTTCTAAGCTAACGTAAATATATTATATTATATTAAAAAAAAAATCTTCAAATCAGCAAATGATTTTGGTATTGTCCTAAGACTAAACTTAAACTGTTGTATTCTTAGTTGATGATTTTTGCATTTTGGGATATCTGATTTTGTTACACAAGAAAATACAATGAGGACATATTGACATATACCTTGACTCCAGCCAATCACGAAACCAGATCTAGAGCACCAAGACAAGACAAATTGATGTAGCATTGACAAAACACATGTTGTTGGCAATAAACTATTAACACAAATATAGACCATATGTGTATATACTAGTATAAATGGTATTCTTTGTTGTCTGCAAATAGTCATAAAAGGATAAGATATAAGATATCAAAAGGATTTAAGAAGGATTCGTCAAGCGTTCTTTAGACTACGGGGAGAACGAAATACAAGGACGAAGTTACACAATTAAATGAAAGAACAATGCCTCCACCTCCACCGCCTCCGCTTACAACTCTGCCTAAGGAGGGATACCTGGAAACCGTTGCGGAAGAAGACTGAGGTAGGCCTAGTGAACATTTTGATTGTTGATTATTGGTCTATAACAGGGCTGCCACTGACATTTTAAAAAAATCCTGTTGGAGGACGTTAAAAATCCGCAAAAATCCGTGAAAAGTCTAAAAACGTTAATTTCATTGATCAAACTATGAAAATGGCTAAATGTTATGTTTATATTTGTTACCATCATAACCTAAAAGTTGCTAGGGCCTAGGCCTATGCACAGACGAGAATAAATGAGACAGAAACGCCAGTGGTTGCTTTAATTAAGATTGCATAAAAATGTAAAATGTTACTTATTTACAGAAAATCTGTTTTAAATCTGACCTGGTTAAAAAATTCTTAGGCCTAGGCCTAGCCCTAGCCGCCTAGGCTAGGCCCAAGGAATGTTGCATCACAATTTTGACCTAGGCCCATGTGTTGTGTTTATTAATAACATTGCAGTCTTGCAGAACTTGTTAATAACATTGTAATCATATACCAATTCTATTTTTCACGTTTATGATCACATAATCCAAACTTTATAAACAAAAACGAAAGAAAACAATTTTGTAGGCTCCAATCTTCATTGTTTGTTCATGGCTCCTCCCACTCCCAAAAGCAAGCAGAAGCAGTTCCTACAATGTCTAGGAGTCTAGGACTTGGCTCCGCCCTTGCTCCGCCCCCTATCGAAAGTCGAATCGATTATCGCCCCGCCTTCAATGTTTACAATCGAAATTAGCCCGCGCAGATTCAAATATACGAAAATAAGCATAGAAAACGTGATTAACGAAATATCCGTAAATAAGACTAAAAATCCGTTTATCCGTTTTGCACCCTAAATATCCGTAAAAACGGATAAAATCCGTTAAAACGGCAGCCCTGGTCTATAATAAGTGTAGGCCTACATATTTTCACTCTACAACTGTGATTGGATATAGAGATTGTATTTCAATTAGGGATGACTTCGGGTCGAAAAATCCGGAACCGGATCCAGCAAGGGTGGATCCGGTTCGGAACCGGTTCCTACACATATTTTTCTTTCTCATTTTTCGTACATTTGAATCTGCGCGGGCTAATTTTGATTGAAAACATGGGCGGGGCGAAAATCGATTCGAATTTCGATAGGGGGTGGAGCCGTGTCCCAGACATTGTAGGAACTGCTTAGTGAGAACAGTTGAACAAACAATGGCCTACAAGATTGTTTGCTTTCGTTTTCGTTCATAAAGTTTAGATTATGTGATCTTAAACGTGAAAAATGGAATTAGTATATGATTAAAATGTTATTAACAAGTTCTGCAATGTTATTATAACACAATACATGGGCCTAGGCTAAGCCTAGGTCAAAATTGTGACACAACATTCATAGGGCCTAGGCCTCGGCCTAAGAATTTTGCAACCAAGGGTGTTTCTGGCACATTCATTCTTGTCTGTGCCTAGGCCCTTGGCAACTTTTAGGTTAAAAATAGAACCGGTTCCAAAAAAGGGGAACCGGGTCCAAACCGGTTTCCGGGTACCCGAAGTCATCCCTAATTTCAATACAAGCGAGTGGAAACTAGAAAGACATACAAGGGGCTGTTTAATACTAATACTCGCTTTCGCTTACATTCAGTCGCTTTCAATAATAATATAGCTCATTATTTTGGGCAGCATTCCCTCTAGAAATCCAAGTATTATATTAATCTAAATTATGGCTAGCGTATCCAGGAGGCATACATGCAAAATATGTTTCAAAAGAGTGAGCGAGTCATGTGTTGAGTTCCCGGTAACATTCCCCGTCATCCACCTACCTAAGACTGGATCTAGAAACATGGGTCTTTCTTCCCTAGCCTGTCATAGGCTAGAGTAGCGCATTATGACCTTACAGTTAACGTGCCCTAAAACCAACTAAACTCAAACCCCATCATTTATACCGTATAGTATATCAATCAATTTAATGCAAGTGTTCCCAGGTACTCGACACATGACCTGCACACTCATCTAACAACAACTTTAACGTTTTCCTAGTTAGAATGTTGGAGATGTTGAATGTTGGTCCAATTTTAGGTAACCTTGAGTGTGCAACATTCAATACACCTTGGTCACTGCATGCAAACATGATTTGATAAAAATGATTTGTTCATAAACAAAAAACATTGTTCAATTATATGTGACATTCACAGACTATTTTTAATTTTCCATTTATTATTTATTGTGAGGTTAAATCGTAACGGATTTTGCTCAAAATGTTAAATGCAGGCCAAAGTCTTGTACCGGATGTGTGATTGAAATTTCAGCTCAATCTGTTCAGCCGTTCTAGAGCGAACTCGCTCACTCACTCACCGACATAAAAACAGATCTTGAGCCGTTTGACTTGAATTTAAGACCCAGTGGCTGCGCTCCCTCGTCTTATAACACAGTTGACAATTGAGTAATTGACTAAGAGTAACATTTATTTTTTATTTTTTTCTAGTCTAATGCAGTGGTCCGGCAGACCAAGGCCGTGGCCGCCTTCAGATGTGGAGGAGATGGTGCCAGGCCAAGAGTTGATGCCCCATGGGGAAGAGCCTGCTCAAGAGTTGGTGCCCCATGAGGAAGAGCCTCCCCAAGAGTTGGTGCATGGGGAAGAGCCTCCCCATGAGTTGGTGCCCCATGGGAACGAGGCGATGGACGTTCCACCCGCCATTGAAGAGCCCCATGGGGAAGAGGAAGAAGAGGTATGTCTGCTTTTTCTTACATAATGATTTATTGAATAATAAATATGTCTTTATTATCTTGCATTAGTTTAATACCAGCACCTAAAAATGTACTCTAAAAATGAGGATTCTGCTGACTTTGGAAGCCAGAACTTGATCCTACGAAAACAAAACAAATGATTGCCCAAATGGGCTTTGCTGAATAATTATATTATGACACAAGGCAAACATGAAACAACTTCATAACAAGCCCAAGTGAGCTTTGATACACCCAAATCCTTAAAAATCCTTTTTATGCCTAAATGTACCAATTTTGATATAATATCGATAAATCGTATGTAATAGTAGTTGTAAAAAAAATGATAATATAAACAAAATTAAAGAGTAGGCCTTTTTTTAAAGATTTGAGGCCAAAATTGGGTTGATAAGGTATCACCATAAATGCATTTTTAACGATTTTAACCATCTTACAACCGTGTTTTATGACCCGGCACTTCCACCATGATCCAGCCAAGATTAATTTAATTTCGACTACCTACCCGGCACCTCCACCAAAATTACGAGATTTTGCATTTTTGGTGTAAATTTTTGTATTTATGTATCGAAAATATTCCCACTTTTCGATATCGCATTGAAATGTAGATTTTTTAACCAGCCCTAGTTAAAAACGGCATAAAACGAAAAACTTTTTTTTTAAAATCCTTGAATTGGAATAAAAATCCGTCTTTCCGTTTTACACCCTCAAAATCTGTTATACGGATAAAATCCATAAAAACAGCAACCCTGACATATATTTATTACCGAAGGAGAAACGGAAGGAGACAGTCTCACATAACCGCACGGAATAGGTATCATGTATCGGTAATTACTAACTAAATGTTGCATATTTCGTAATGGGTCATGAACTCCTACGTTTTTAAGACGTTCAATAACATTGTAAGGTACCCAATGCGTGTTTGGCATGATTCATGTGTGTTGCACTGTTCGTGGATTTGGCTGCAATGCGGCGGCCGTGCGTCTATAATTATAATAATCTTTGCGTTTTGCTATAATAAACGTACATATTAGAAATATTTAATTTAAACGTGTAAAGAAGTTAATACATTTTTATATAACAACCATTCTGGACGTTATCAATTCTTGGAGTTTCCAATTTGTGACGGTTTCTCAATTCCCAAATAATTATGTATTTGCGTGAGGATTTATTTAAACTTTTCCAACGTTCTTAGCAGTTCCCCCTGCTCATGCACTTCCAAGGAAAATGATACATTTGCATTGAATATAGGCGGGGAGAACTTAAAAGGGTATTTAACCGCGAAACTTAAAAAATATATTTCATTCAGGCTAACTAGTAATGAATTTAGCAATTAACAGAAAAATTATTGGGGCCACCATGACCTCCCAAACAATTGTCAAACATGACATTTTTCGAGCTAGGTCCTATCGGCAAAAATCTCCCATAAGAAATAACATGGGGACGATCTTTATGTCCCGTGACCTTGAAGGATTTTGATCCAAAAAAATATTGCCTATTATTGACGTACTCTACAGCCTTTTCTGTAAATTCTCTATGTATTTTGTTTTGTAATTTGGGCAAGTGATTTGGTCAAAATATGCTGATGACCAAGGTGGGGTGTGATTTTGGAATGCATATTTTTGCGTGTTTGAGTGTATATTTGTGCACAGTTTCAAGACACGATGTTATAAAGGGGCATTTTAGATTGGTACAATGCTCTAGTATCTATGTGGAACAAAAAAGAAGCAGGTTAAAGCCGATTTAAGAAATTTCCCAAAACACTAGTTTTAGCAAATTTCTGGATCAAAAAAATTGAAAATTTGTGTTAAGGCTATTGTACCACCTCTGGCCGATAATATGAAAGTCGAAGAAACATGTCTGAAAAGTTTGCTGAATGAAAGAAGGCCTTTAAAGTTTAAAATTACAGAAAAAAAAATTGTGAATTTTTTTGGGCAGGACATAACCTCACTTTTGGAAATTAGATTTAGATTTTTGGACAAAAGTGTAATATACAAGACTAGTTTAAAATTAAATTTTGAGAATCGGTTTTCTGGACATAGTTTCTAAACACTTTTAGCTATAACTTGACTATAGCTAAAATAGTTTTCTGAAAATAACAGTTGGTGTACGAATTTTTTCGTCAAACGGTACAAATACGAGTTTTGTAGCCTACCGATTGACAAAAAAATTCGTGTCATGACATGAATGAAATGAAAAAAATCCATGACAATATTCATACTACCCAACTCATGGGAGATGAGACGTGATTGGATTTATCCATGCGATCTTTCAGATTTGACAGCTACATTGCAGTCTTCTGTTGGATTTATGTCATGAAAGTCAACAGTCACAAACAAATAGCAGCTTCGTAAAAGTTTGTTCTGTGGTCCCGGTAGCTTAATGGTAAAGCTATGGCACGTTAAGCCGGAGGTTCTGGGTTAGAACCCCAGTCGGGGCAAACTTTTTGGACAACTGCTATGAATCAATAACTTTGTCCTTAAAGCGGGCTTATGCTTAAAAACCTAATATTCATACTACCCAACTCATGGGAGATGAGACGTGATTGGATTTATCCATGCGATCTTTCAGATTTGACAGCTACATTGCAGTCTTCTGTTGGATTTATGTCATGAAAGTCAACAGTCACATACAAATAGCAGTTTCGTAAAGGTTTGTTCTGTGGTCCCGGTAGCTTAATTGGTAAAGCTATGGCACGTTAAGCCGGAGGTTCTGGGTTCGAACCCCAGTCGGGGCAAACTTTTTCGACAACTGCTATGAATCAATAATAATGATGATAATAATAATATATATTGGAAGTGATAGTGAATTGGGTTGGCAAGCAAGATTGGTGGCCAAGCCTATAAGTAAACGGTGGACGGTGTTTCATCGAAACATCAGGCAGGAAGGGAAAGGGAAACCTTCATTGTGCTAGGGTGTATTTGCAAGAAATAACTACAAATAAAAATATTAAAGTAATCTTAAAATATATAAAATAAGAGTGGAATGTAAACATCGTGCCATTTTTCAGCATTGGGCGGTAGGCTGAGGGGAGTGGGGGGGATACATGACAAACATTGTGTCTTCAACATTTTAAACATGAAATTTTAACTTGCAGAGTAGTTAACGTTGATGGTTGTGTTTGTGCGAGATAATGTTCAACTTGTTATTCTTGTCTGTCCTTGGTTCTAGTATACTGAAAATGTAGATGGGCAAGTAAATATTTGAATCATTTTCGTTGACCAGGGAGAGGGGGCTAAACATTGAACTAAACGTAAACAGTGAGGGGATAGCCGATACATTGACACATCTAGGACTAGCACAAGAGCCAGGCATAAAGACAGACAAGCAAGTATGTAAGAAGATGGGAAAGGTAGCCCTACTAGCTCAGAAGAAGAGAAAAAAAACACAGTAGTCGAATGATGAACTGCTGTTTTAGTTCGAAACAGTTTAAAAGTGGCGCTGCGTACAATAAATAGGATGAACATTAATATACAGCAATTGAATGAAAAGGTAGCGAGCTAGAAACAGCGACGAATTGTGAAGAAGGGAAAGTCGGTGTGATGGATAGAGTGTATAGTAGGATGAAAGGTGTGGTGGAAGATTGTACTACGGAAGTGGTGAGCATCCAGCTTGACCTAGAAAAAGCGTATTCCTCTTTAGAAAAGGAAGTTGGGAACACAAAAATAGGACTGTTGAGCTTCGGAGAAGATTTAGAAGAGGAACAGAAGGAGAGAAAAATACTAGAAAATAGGCTAACTAATATGTGTGAAGACATAAAGGAGAGACAATTAGACCTAGCCACAAATGACAAAGTGAGGATGGGACTACAGACTGACCATGAGCAACAAGGTACCAATAGGCAACAAGAAGAAGGGCCAAGGATGATGGGTCTAACAGGTCTATCTGCTAAACATAAAAGTGACAAGAAGACAGTGACAATGAAGACTAGATGTGATACCGTAATTCAAATGACGCAGGGGGACTTATTGGTCGCTGAAGAGAAAACAGCATTGGCACTCTGTGTGGGTGAAGATTTCGTTATGTCCAGGGGATTAGCTGCATCCATCAACCACAAGTTTGGGAAGAAAGAAGAACTTCTTCGCCAAAACAAGATGGTGGGTGATATTGCTGTACTTGAAGATGTTAGGAGTACTCCTATCTTTTACCTTATTAACAAGAAATTGACAAGAAAAGATAAGCCGAGCCTTCACATTATGTACAAGTGTCTAACTGCAATGAAGGATTATTGTATAAGTAAAGGTATTTGGAAATCGCCATGCCAAAAATCGGCTGCGGTTGGGACAAACTCAAGTGGATGCAGGTAAAGCAATTAATTTATCGTGTTTTTGATAGTACAGGTATTACAATTAAGATTTATAACTGGAGTAGAGTTATAAATAATATACACTCTGTACCATCTGAAGGCTTGTGTGATACACATACATTAGGAGAAAGGAAGTTTACTGAGAAAAAAGATACCCTGATTTTAGGTGATTCAATGTTATACAAGATACAGAAGATTGCTAGAAAAAGGGAGGAAAAGTGGATTGTTGATTGTAGACCGGGGATAAGGATGGATCAAATGACGAACATGATAAAGAATCAGCATTGCAACAATATTGTAGACAACTTTCCCAATGTCATATGTCATGTAGGGACAAATAGTATAAGGGGCTGGGGTAAAAACAATAATGTATAAGTGAAACCTGGGACCTTTTAAATGTATTAAAACAAAAATACCCACGTTCAAAGCTCGGAATGGTGGGATTAGTACAAAGATCTGACATGAGTATAGATGATATTATTAAGTTAAATGATGAAATTGAATTGGTAGTGGAGGAACTAGGTGGTGTTTTTTGTAGATCCTAACTTCTGGATGAAAAACGATTGTTTAGGGAAGGATGGCCTTCACCCTAACTTCAGAGGTTGTGATGTACTAACTGATATGTATGTGGGCTTAGTACAAAGAATGCAGGGGCAATCTGTGAGCGGAGATGTACAATCGGAAAACTGATTGAAATGAGTGGTCACTTTAATACCATTACAGAAGTGTTACATGATAGCAATCAGATTCCAAATACTGTGACTTTTATAAAAAATTATAAAAATTATGATTCGGCTATTCAAAATATTAGTGGAAAGATGAGCATGAATATTGGTATCAGACATATCTCTGAATCTGCCATAAATGCTAATGTATTAGGTTTCACTGTAATGGTAGTCAATTGCCGCAGTATATGCAACAAAATTGAAAGTTTTCAAACTTTATTGGAGGTTTATCAACCTTCAGTAGTAGTGGTTACTGAAACTTGGTTGGATCAAGGATTCCTCAACAGCGAGCTGTCAATTGATAAATACATTCTGCATAGAAGAGATAGAAATAGACATGGGGGAGGGATAATGATTGGACTTAAGAATGGAGTTGAAGGAGTCATTAAATGGGTAGATGATTTCCATGAAATGATGGGTATGAGATTACGATTAGGGAGTAATTTAATTGTCAACCTAATAGCTATTTATCGCCCACCAAACGGAGGTTTGGAATGCCTTGAGAATCTGAGAGAAAGAGTCAAGCAGATTAGTATGTACCAAAATTGTATTATAGCTGGGGACTTAAATTTGCCACAAGTAATATGGGAAGCTGGTACCATAAGTGGTGGAAAGAAACAAGAAATAATATCGGAAATAATGGAAGAAGGGTTTACTCAAACAGTTGAACTTGGTACGAGACTAAGCAAACATGGATTAGATAATATTTTAGATGTCGTGTTGATTCGTCCTGATTCTATGTGGATAAGGACGGAAATAATCGACGGAATAAGTGATCACAAGGTGCCTATTGTAGAAATTGGAGTGGAGTTTGGGAAAAGTTGTAGATTGGAGGCAGAAATTAGGCTAAATGGAATTATTATAAAGCTGATAAAAAAGCTATTAAAAGGGAATTTGAAGAACGATTTGATAGTTGGAATGAAGATGAATGGCATGATTTGGATATTATATGGATACATTTGTTAAAGTTTGTCATGATTGAGAGAAAAACTGGTACCAAAGAGAGTTATTAAATTAAATAATGATCCGATTTTTTATACTAAAGAAGTTAAGAGATTAAAAGTAAAAATAAGAAAACTTAATAATAAAATGCGGAATTCAGGTTAGTCAAGAATAAAATAAGGGAGCTAAGGAATCAATTAGATAAATTAAAGAAGGATGCAAAGAATAAATATTTGGAGAGTATGTTTAATGAACAAAACCGGCAAGAAAGTTGGAATAGTATGTATAAATATGTAAATAGCCAAAAGAGACATGTAGATTTGCCCACATTAGTTGATGAAAATAGAAACGAATTCATAACGGACAGTGAGAAGGCGGAGGCTCTTAATCAATACTATGGCAAAGTTTTCCACACTGAAGGTATTGGGGGATATGAAAGTAAAAATAATGATTGGGATGATAGTGAGGTAGTGATAACTGATAATGATATCATTAGTGTTATTAGAAAACTTAATAATAATAAATCTCCAGGGCCAGATGGAATAACTAATATATTTATTAAAGCAGCTGGATGGGGAATAGTGCCATACTTCAAAAAATTATTTCAGACATCTATAAATCAGGGAAAACTGCCAGATCAGTGGAAACAAGCAATAGTTGTTCCAATTTATAAAGGTGGGGGGAAGGGACGACTAGGTAATTATAGACCTGTCAGTCTTACGTCTTCAGTGTGTAAAATAATGGAGAGGATTATGGATGTGAAGATTAAGAACATTATTGAAGATGGAGAAGGATTATCAAGTACACAACATGGGTTCCGGAAGGGTTATTCTGTGAAACTCAGATAACAGGGTTTACTCAGGACATAGCTGACACACTTGATAATAATGGTAGGATTGATGCAATATTTATAGATTTTCAAAAAGCATTTGATAAAGTAACTCATAAGCTTTTAATGGAGAAATTTGGAAACAAAATAAGAAATAATAAAATTGTGAACTGGGTTGGGGAATTTCTGAGAAATAGAACTCAAAGAGTCAGAGTGGGAAATGTAATTTCTGAAGAGATTAATGTCACTTCAGGAGTACCTCAAGGCAGTGTGCTAGGACCAAATTTGTTATTATATTTATAGATGACATACAAGTAGGAATAAAATCCAAAATTCGACTTTTTGCGGATGATGGGGTGTTATATAGGGAAATAAAGGAAGATGAAGATGTTCTTATAATTAAAGAAGATTTAACAGTAATTGAAAAATGGGTAGATATAAATAAATTGGGTTTAAATGTGAGTAAATGTAAGGTTATTTCATTTAATAGAGCAAAGAAAAAAGCGGAAATAAACTATAAGCTGTGTGGTAAAACACTAGATGTTGTCATCAATTACAAATACTTGGGAGTGTTCATAGATAACAATTTGGATTGGGGGCATCATGTGGAATATGTAAGTAAAAAGTCAATACAAGCTCTAAATTTTGTAATGAGGCAGCTACAAGGGGTTCACACAAAATTAAGGATAAAGCATATAAATCTCTTATAAGACCAATATTGGAATATGCAAGTGCTATATGGGACCCTTATAAGGACGGACATATCAAAGCCCTAAACAAAGTACAGAGATTAGCAGCAAGGAGAGTAACTGGGAAGGTCAAAAGGTGGAGATGGGTAACTGATTCCAAGGGAAGGAGGATAAGAACGTATGACAGTGTAAATGAAATGATAGAAGGTTTAGGATGGGATTCTTTAAAATTACGGAGAGGGAGAAACAGGCTGTGCAACCTGTTTCGTGCTATGAATGGAATACAGGGATGGAACGAGATAAGCAATAAAATTGAAAAAGGATTATACAAAGGGAGGAAAGACCATGACCTGAAATTGAAATGTAAACTAAAAAAGAAGGATGTTGGGAAGTGGTCTTTTTTAAATAGAACAATTGTAGAATGGAATCAATTGCCAGCAGCAGCTGTTGAGGAATCCTCGGTAAAAATGTTTAGAAGGAGTTTGGAGGATATTGATTTGGATCTGATGTAGATTTGATTTCATTGATGTTTGGTGTTGCTTTGATGATGGTGTCTTAGATGTAATACCTACCTATAAGATATGAAGAAAAATGAATGTGAATGTTATATTTTTGTACAATTTTAAAATGTTAATTTTAGGAACTTGCCACCATGTAACCACATATTTGCAAGGATAATAAAATAAATAAATAGTGTCCACAGGCGCATAGGAACTCATTTTTGCATGCGGGGGGAATAGGCTTTTTGGCTTCCAATCTGAACACCTAACACGTGCTCCCTAGTTCCTCACTGCAATTAGTTTTTTGTCATAAGGTCTGTTCGTTCGCGGACCTAGTGCTAACACTCACAAAGTCAGTGTCTACACTTTACACTGGCTTCTAGGCTAGTGTTATGAGTGCCAGTTTTAACACTGAAGCGAACGAACGGACCAAAATGGCTCATTTCACAAAAGTGTGTACAATCGAACAAACCTTTTGTGTTTCCGTGCGAGTGGCAGAAAATTCCCCCACCACACCCCTCCTTTCTACGCGCCTATTTGTCCAGCATACAGTGTAGGCCCTATACGCTACATTGATTGTTTAATTGTATTTTAGCCAACATTCGTTGGGAGAGCGTTGCGAAGACACCTATTTACCGAAACGTTCGAGTTCGGTACTCGCTACCGGAAATCCTAGCTGAAAAAGTTATTTTCACAATAACGACTTGTAGGTCCAACATATAAGCTTTAAACAGATTTTCAATCAAAAGAATTCAAAACATACATACAACATTTCAACGTGTAATTATTCCCCAGCTAATATACTTGATCAGCAAGTGCCTATTTGAGTAAAACTTATACCACTGCAGCTGTTATCTATTTACATGCAATGACATACTTGTAATAAATAAATATTATCTATGGAAAAAATAGTATGAAAATAAACCTGGTGTATAGGAGATGATTTGTGATTTGAACAGTTGTGTCAACAGGTCTATACAAAATGGCCGGTTTCCAGAAGGTCTACAAGAAGATTGAGAGGTTACTATTTTTTTAAATTAACTGTTAGTATTTTGATTTTCCAGCAAGATTAGTAGGTAGTTTAAAAGCTTTTCAGAACGAGCACCGACTTCCTAAAAGTGTGTATACAATGTATATTAAAAGTAACTGCTCAGTGCTAACAGCTATTGTCATTTGTTTGTTTCAGAGTGTACGTCCAATATGGTGTACTATATTATGCATATCATGGTCCCATGGAGCAATGATGCAATTTTATAATGCATGGCCGTGTATTAAGGGCCGCCGGCGCCTTAGTGTAACTTATGTAATGTGATTGACAATAAATAATAAAATTTGAAAAATAACATGACGTAAACAGTAATTTGTAGCTAGTACTACTCCTATATGCTCCTATCACCTCAATAACATAAGCATTGTCGGCGAGCGAGTCTGGCTGCTGGGTTTTAGTTCACGAGAACGTCTCCAAGGACAGGTAGGCCGGAATACGATTCGATTTATTAAGTTGGTAGATTTAATAATGAGTTTGGTGCGAACCTAATGAGCTAGCAAAATATAAACTGCGTAATTTATGTGTAGTCAACCCTCACCAGGCAAGCGAAAAGTTTGGTCTATTACAACATGATATTTTTCTTTATGCCTCGAGTCATATCCACGCTTTTCTTCATTTTCTTTCTTATTTATTTATTTATTTATTTATTTCTATATTATGTTTTGCAATTAGTTTTAGCAGATAATAAAATACATGGTGCTGTGAGAATTTCATATTTTAAAAAAAAATACAAACGACTGACTTAAGCCCAATTTCGCATCCCTCATCCGCATTTGAATACGTAGGCCTAAATCTCCTAAATACTTTGTTTCGTACTACAAAATTTGAATGAATATGATAGTCTTTCCCAAATACAGTTGTCATCAATGTTTCTACCTAGAAAGGGAATAAACTTTTGTGTGGCGAGCTACATTGCCCCGAGCTGCTAGAAGCAATTCCTTTATACGTTCCTGTCAGACGTTCTCGCCACACCCCGATATTCCACCCCCTGCTGCTAGGTAGGATGTTTTCAAATACTCTTTCATTCCTTGCAATAGCTCTCAACTATCTTTATGTCGATGTTTTAAATGACAATGCTTATACAACAAAAAAATGTATTGATATTAAATAGATATAGTTCGACTATGCAACTCCACTTATTTTTTATTTAATTTTTAATCTTTAAGTGCATTAAATTAACTTTTACTATTCTTGTGATGAAGAATGTACTCATATATATATGGATTGTTGTAGGTTTTCGCGGCCCGTCAGCCGAGGCTATATAAGGCGGGCGCTGCGTGCTTGCCAACCGCTGTGACTCCAACCTCCGTAGAGTCACAGTCAACCTTGAAAATGTCTGACATAGTACAGACGAAACGTCGGTGGACGCCCAGGTTCTGCCCTGGTTCATCTTATTTTCGACGCGGTTTTACCCAAGATCCTTGTTTTTATCATATATATATATATAGAAATTCTAGTATAAGTTTATAATCGGGGACTTTAGCTAGGCGCAATGCGTAATAGAATCAAATGTATAAGTTAGTGTATATTTCGCCACGCATTTACTACCCATGTACGCATTGCCTCTGCCTTCAGGCTGATGTAAGTCTCCGCTGATATAGCGAGTTACTAGAATTTTTTATGGCAAGTCTACATGTATATAGTATACGTTACTTTATACACGTGACCATGTGTTGTAGGAAAACTTCTTTGATGAGGGACCTGCTCAGAACTTGTGACATTATGTTGATGGTACCCTTATTGTATTTATATATATATAATTCTTATTATTGTTAACTGCTATAGTATGTACTATGAGCTGAATTATTGTTAGTCGTTGGTCTAAGTGGTGTGAGCATATCCTCTTATAAGAAGGTCCGGGTTGATCCCGTGTAGTCCTGTTTTAATTGCTTCTAGATTTACTTCATCCAAAAAGTTCTGTCTAGAGTTTATAATCGGTACTTTGGAGCTGCGTAGGGAACAAAGCACAAGAATATATATCATATATTTACGAATTACGCACGTTGATTCTGCGCTATAATCTCCGGCTGTTCAATTATACTATGATTGCTTATGTAACTCAATTATTATTTAGTATTACGTTTACTTTTTATACACTATTCATGTTTGTAGGAAACTTTTTTGCTAGGGCTGCCTATATCTTGTGTATTATGTTTGTATTGTCCTTATTGTATTTATATTATATCCAATGTCTTCTGGATTGTACTGCATAAGTATGTACGTTATTGGATGAATAATTGTGTGGCTCGTTGGTCTTGTGGTTAGCATATCTGCTTCCAATGAAGAAGGTCCAGGGTTTGATTCCCGCTAGTCAGAAGTTTTTTAACTTCTGATTTGGACTTATCAGTTCTTGTCTTAGGAGTTTGTAAACGGTGACTTTGGAGCTGTCCTAGCAACAAAGCACATAATAAATTCAAAGTTGTTCTGAATCGGCAGTGTTGATTCTGGCGTTGATCCGCGGATGTTCGCAATGTCCATACCACTGATTGCTATATTTCAAAAATATCGATCTTTGGTTGGTTATTGTTCACTCGTCGATTGTGTCGGAGCCTACAGGGTTGGCTTGGTCGCTTTGATTTAAAGTCCCCCACTGAAAATCAGTTATATAACTAGACTCTAAATACATTTTATTTTATTTTATTTATTTATAAATAATAACAATAATAATGTATATGTATAACCAAAGATTAGTCATGTGGAATGACACGACTATAATGTTGGGTACAACCCTCTCTCTACTTCAACGTTATTTATCTTCATAGAACCATGGTTTTATTTGTACTCATACTGATAGAGATGGCTTGAGTAGATTGTTGTGAAGATGAGTTGTCTTGATATGATGATAAGATACAGGAACTAATCCATATAAGTAGTTTTGCTTGAGTTAAAACTTAACCCAGCTCGGAAATCTTGATGAGTGAGTGAATAATAATTTTATAGTCACTTAATGCGGAGATTATTATTTGTTTTTAATGTTGAGGATGTACATGAGTGGGAAATATTCAATTATCACCGTAATTATTGATTTTCGTCATAAAATAGTCCTCTTGCAAGTGATAAAATTAGCCCATTAGAGACGCAAAATGTTCACTAATGAAATTCCATTTTCCTTTTCTTTATGAATAAAAATATTGTCCAAACGCAATAATAAATAGTTTTTGGAGTGGAGGGATAATACGAATATTTACTTTATGAATAAAAATATTGTCTGAACGCAATAATGAATAGTTTTTGGGAATGGAGGGGTAATACTAATATTTACTTAATGAATAAAAATATTGTCTAAGCGCAATAATGAATAGTTTACAGAAATTGGATAATGAGGAGACCAAAGTTCATCGCAACGATTTATTTACATTTAATTTAAATATTAAAATGTCTTCACCAAACGCAATGAGGATAATATTTCTCGATGTCATTAATCGTTAAACACGGAGTAATTGATCAAATGGAAACCAATTTAGAAATTACAAAATATATCTCAGTGTTCACCAGCAATTGGAAGGGAGAACCGGGTTCGATACCCGGCTGAGATAGATTTAAAAAATTATGGATTGTGGAGTGCCGAGCGCACTGGGCCTAACTTGTAAACGTTGGTTTTTCTGCGTTCGCGCCAGAAATGCTAATTTAACAGAAAATAAAATTTAGGAAACTCATGTAGGCTTAATTATAAATTTGGACAAGAATTCCTCTTACAAAAACATTTCATTATTGGGAAAACCGGATGTCGAGATATATCATGATGAACGCAATGTTTATTTCTACGAAGTAGGCCTACAGGCTGCAAAACAAAAGTAACTTTCAACTTAACATTTATTGAAAGTTGCCAAAAATAGCAATCCGTTACTTTAAAAAGTTGACGATTTTGAAAATGTATTCCGTTACCCTAAAAGTTACTATTTCTTTTATTTCTTTATTTAACGTCTTATCCTATTCAGTTAAAAAACTGATTAACAAAGGAGGACAAATAAATAAATCTACTTACATAGCCTAGATGCAGACACAACAATGAACTAACAGTTAAGTAAGTATTTGAAATACTAATATTACAACAACAATGTATTAGAACACAATAATTTTGGTAACAAATTCAAAAAGGATATTAAATGCAATTAATTACTACTAACAAAATAGGCGTAAGGCAGCGTTCACACTAATCGGTTTTGTTATAAGGGGATAGGACATACGTGTTAAATTGTTATTGTTTTAGTCTTAAGAAATTTGTTATAACAAAAGCAAAATTCTTACGACGGACCAATCAGACGCCAATAATCCTTACGACGACCAATGAAAAGAACTAACTTCATTATGACAGGCCACTGAAACATTACTAGCCAATCAGGATATCGGATTTCTTATAACAAAAACAATTTCTTAAGGATAGAACATGGTTGTGTGAACGCAGCCTTACCTTACCGGTACCGCTAATGCGTTACTTTCGTTAAGTTACTCCCCAGCTCTCCCCGTGTGTTTTTTATTTTTTATATTTTTTTTTGTCACCTCTCTGTGTTTTCTTCTGATGCTTGATTTAATTCCTATTTGCTTTTTTCGTGTTTATCATGTATTTATAAAATTTTGACGAGTTGTTGAGAGAATCTGATTCGGAAGGTCCCGAGCTGGTTCGCCCCGATTCTCCGCCATTGTCCATTGCCCTAAGTTTTCTCCGAGGTTTGATTGAGTCCTCTTAACTTCGGACATTTCCTTCACTATTGTCCAAATTCTAAAATACATACAAAAATACTTAAAGAAAAACACATAGTTTGGATCCTAAATGAGGAGTTAATTTTAAAAGTAAGTATTTAGGTATCCACAAAAGGATGTTACGCATTTTTTAGTTTACCTCTGCTATTTATTAGGAGTTAAATGTTTCCTCCTAAAGTTAAGTCCGTTCTCAACTCCTCTTTGTGCACCCTCCCCGGGGCAGGTCCAAGAGAAATATAAAATATTCAAAATCTCTTGAAAGTTCATTTGTAAAGTAATTTTTATTTTACGCCTCTTTCAAACTAGACGCAAAGTAAATTAATTATTTATTTACCATCTCAGGTATTCAACGTTTGTTCTCTGATTTGCTTGGATCAATGACGACTGACATATTGTACACGAAAGCCTTACCGGTAAGAATTACAACCCCATATATCTTGCAGAGATCACGTGGATAATGTTCAACAGAATATCTAATTAATTACACAAGATAAGAAGTGAGAAGTTCGATTGCTGTAAGTTTAATAGTAAACATATAGTGAGGATTCGAATTATTCATATAAAACATAAATTAAAATTCATTTAATATTTAATAATATATAAACTGGCCTATATTTTTAATTTATGAAACTCTCGTATAAATATCACTCTCCTGTTCGTCCGAATGTGCGTGTCCCATGTCTCACGGTAAAACCGAACATGACCAACGATTTTGTAATATGCGTTTTTGTTGACATTGACCTTCACCAAGGATGATATAACATGGTTTTGGTGACCCTTGGTGGTTGGAGGGAGGGCGAGTATAATAATTTAACTCGGCATAATTATTATAAATACTCAGTACCTAGAAGGCTAGACGAAAACCTAAAAGGTAAATTCTCTGGAAAGAAATATATGTTTTTATATCCCCGATCTATTGATTGAAGCTTCGCCCCGTTTGAGTGGATCCCACTTGTTCTGGATCATTGGGATCATTCTTAAAGGTAACGGACCTAAAACTTGAATTATTATTTGCTCAAGTAGCCATTATCGCGTCCTGTGATGGGTTCTTCGTCCCGTATTTGTTTACACAGACACGGGTTCGGGAATAAACAAAATAGGGAGCGAAGCTACTGAATCAACTGATTGTCAAAGACGAGCACACAATACAATCTTATCCAGCACATAAATCTCTTGATGGAGGTGACGAGTGCACAAAAATAATTTTTTTGGCCAAAAGAAAGCCCGACCGCCCCTTGAACGCAAGGGTCGTCAGAACATTTTGAATCACGATTTAAAAATTAATAAAACTCATGTCAATTATTATTGAAGATCGTATTCGGTTGTTATCGGGAGACGTGTCACACGTTAAATGTATTTGTCGTATCCATACAGTGATATGATTAAACGAGGGAGCGAAGCGACTTAGTATACAGCGCAACTCAAACGGCACTAGATCTGTTTTTTGTCTGTGAGTGAGTGACTTTGGTGCAGAACGGCCGAACGGCTAAACAGATTGAGCTGAAATTTTAAACAGCAATCCGGTACAAGAATTTAGCGTGCAGTTAACATTTTGAGAAAAATCCGTTACGATTTAAATTCACAATAAATAATAAATTGAAAATAGGCTGAGAGTGTCACATACAATTTTAACGACAATGTTTTTTGTTTATAAAAAATCGTTTATTACAAATCATGTTTGCATGCAGTGACCAAGGTGTATCGAATGTTGCACGCTCAAGGTTACCCAATATCCCGCTCGGAGATTGAGTAAACCTTGCAATGATTACTCGTATTTCGAACTGGCTATGTTGTCCATAGTATTGAATGCATTTCAAAACGTGATAGGCTAGGGAAGAAAGACCCATGCTGGATCGGGGAGGAAATGGAATGTTCCCGGGTACTCAACACATGGCTCACTCATCTTATGAACGCTGGTCCGTCCGTCTGTGCCTGTGTCACGTCTAAAGGCGTTTATTGGTTGGAATTTCCCTTCAACTAGGATACTTTCGACGACTCTGGGTAACAGGTTGGCGAAAGGAAATGTTCTATATACCCGGCACCTCACGGCCAGCTTCGCTCCCTATTTGGGGGTATTAACACCTCGGGCAGGTTTCTCACGAGAAACGTTTTTTTTAAGTTAAAGGTTTGTATTCATATTTTTACTATTTTACCGTATCGTTATTCTTTTTGCATGTTCTTAAATTTTATTTCGGATAACTTTTATTTAAACTTTATGGTATAATTTTAAGAAACTGCAAGGAAACCCCATACACAAGTTTTCGAGGGTGGGCACGTAAAATAGTTTCAAAATGTTATAAAACTAAAAGCTCTAAATTTGCTATGATGTTTTCACGCATCTCCAATCATAAATGTATGTTTTCGTGCCCGTTGAAAGTTCAGACTCGGACAGTATTTTTGTTTGACTTCGGATTGGATTGGATGCAATGGTCGTCGCAAATATTTAGTGTGCGCGATCGTACATAAAAATAAAACATAATAAAATAATTATATGAGGAAGCCACGTGCTCACTAGCTAGAGTCGCAGTTATTGCATCCCAATAAATCAAAGCTTGCACAACCGAGGATTAATATGGTGCCTAATTACACAAGCTACGAAGTGAATTGGCATAATATAACAGAGCGCGATCACTGCTGTCACTACACGACCTTCATAGCATGGGGAACCACATGGAAGTGGTTGGGGCCCTGCTAGGCGCGCTAGCCCTTGGGCTCCTCACACAGACTGTAAGTTGCATACTAGCCCTTGGGCTCCTCACACAGACTGTAAGTTGCATACTAGCCCTTGGGCTCCTCGCACAGACTGTAAGTTGCATACTAGCCCTTGGGCTCCTCACACAGACTGTAAGTTGCATACTAGCCCTTGGGCTCCTCACACAGACTGTAAGTTGCATACTAGCCCTTGGGCTCCTCACACAGACTGTAAGTTGCATGCTACATGGGGTGAGAAATTCTAACTATTCTTATTTTAAAGTAAAGACTTTAGTGTTATTAACTTGTATATTTAATTATAAATAAATTTTTCATTATAGTTATTATTATTATTACTATGTTCACTCATTTAAATCAATATTTTTCATTAGAGAATATTTTGCTATTTGACATTCAAACATTATAATTCACCCAAATTTGCCCATTATACCTTACAAGTCACTAAAAAGTTGAAATTTTGTAATAAAATATTACCTCGAATAAGTTATTAATCATTTAGATATAATTTAAGATTCATAGAATTCTTAGTTCGTTGTTTTCAAAACATAAATTTTCAAATTAGTGGTTTCTTAGTTGAGTCTCGCCGCGTCTGGGGTGATTCGATGTTTGTGTTCTTACTAGAAACGCAGCAAACGCAATATTATGCAAATGCCCGTTTGGTTTTGTTTTGATGACCAGAGAGATTATTAATGTAATTGGTCATATTTTGCGAAATATTGGTTTGTACAGTTGAAAAAATGAAAAATGCGCGTTTAATTTGTACAAATTTAAATAAAAACAGTACAATTAGAGTAGATCCATAGGGATTAAGTATGACATTGGGTATCCGGCCCGGTTTACCCAAAATTATCAGAACATTACACATCATACTTCCACCTCTCGTACCTGGATCGACCTAATGATGACATCGAACCGGGAAAGAGTTCTCAACCACGGTCAACTGTCGGTCCCGGGAATCTCAGCACACGATCTTATTTTTATGCAATATTCAATACGTGTGCCTAAACAAAATCCTAAATTTATTTCTCGACGTAACTTTAAATCTATAGACCCCATACAATTTAGAACTGATTGTCTTTCCCTTCCATGGGAAAATTTAATTGATATTCCTACACTTGATGACAAACTATCAGAATTTAACAGTTTCAACTCAACGACAAACATGCGCCCTTAAAAGTAGTTCGGGTGACTAAACCACCCTCACCTTGGATGACTACCGAAGTAAAAACTTTTGTGTCTAAGAGGGATGCAGCCTTTAATAAATACAAAGCAAATGCAAACCCAGAGAACAACGAAACTTACAAAAAAAATTAGAAATAAAACGAATCAAGCAATTAGGACAGAAAAACGACGTCACACATATAATTTATTAGGTCCTCATATACTAATCAGGAAAATGTGGCAAAGCTTGTCTCAAATGTGAATTGGGAAACTGAAGAGTGAAGTCTCCTATCGAAATACCTCGTGACACATTAATTACTCACTTTATATCTCCTCCTCTAGTCAACGATCCTGCGCTAAAAGATGCAAACATACAACACATAAAACATTCCCCTAAAGCCGCTAACGAACAATTCTCCTTTTCGAACGTATCACCAAAATTTGTACATCATGTAATTAGGCGTATTAAATTTAATGCTCAGGGAGTAGATCTTATTTCAATTTCACTAATTCAAAATATGATCAAAATGTGTCCCATAATAATCAACCCAATAACATATTTGTTCAATTTTTCTCTGTCTAGTCAGTCATACCCCGAGATATGGAAACAGGCATTAGTACGCCCACTGGCCAAAAAGACTATAAGCCCGAGTCTGCAAACGATTATAGACCAATAAACATTCTTCCCGCTCTTTCAAAAGCACTTGAATTTAATGTGCATACACAAATATCTCAATTCCTAACAGAAAATAACATCTTGGACCAATTCCAATCCGGCTTTAAAACTTATCATAGCACATGCACAGCTCTATTAAAAATTAGGGAAGACGTTAGAGTAAAAATGGACAATCGACAACTTACACTCTTGACATTACTTGACTTTAGCAAAGCTTTCGACTCGGTTGACATTGACATACTTATTGCTAAACTCGAATCTATAAATTTATCTCCTTCAACGCTGCAGTGGATGAATTCATATCTTCGCGGCAGGCATCAGTCCATAATATCATTAGAAAAACAATCAGGGTGGCATTCTGTCTGCACTGGGGTGCCCCAAGGTAGTGTACTCGGACCTTTACTTTTCTCAATTTACATTAACGACATCTCATCCTCACTTACTTACTGTCACCATCATCTTTACGCCGAGGACCTTCAAATTTACCTACATGCCTCTCCTGCTTCACTTAATCAAGCAATAGAAATGATGAACAAGGACTTACAGTCGTTAGCCGACTGGGCAATAAAAAATCGTTTACTTATCAACCCTAATAAATCCCAATCAATAATTCTAGGATACCACAAATTGCTTGCCAAAATCGATAGGACAAAACTCAACAAAGTCACTCTGTACGGCATGACTATATACCTTTCCAGCACAGCGTTAAAAATCTAGCACTTTACATGACTGACAATCTTTCCTGGAACGAACATGTCCTCTTGCCTCGTTCATCGCCTTCTTTCAACATCAACACGTTTCAACATGTTTCCAAAAAAACTTATGCCGCACTACACTCGTTGAACAGACTAAAAAAATTTCTACCAACTAAACTTAAAACTAGGCTCGTTCAATCATTATCATGCCTCACTTCGACTATTGCGACTTAGTTTACAACGACATGACAGAAGAACTTTCAATCCGACTGCAAAGAGCCCAAAACTCGTGCGTACGTTTCATATAAGGCACAAAAAAAGTCTGACCATGCACATAACCCCCGGTTTTAGACAACTATCATGGCTTCGTCTGAGTGACCGACGCAATGTTCATTCCTCTTGCCTCGTTCATCGCCTTCTTTCAACATCAACACCATCATACCTAGCCTCGAATTTCAATTATCTCCACTCAAACCATACTTTCGGCACATGGTCGAGGTCTGGCACCCAACTCGCTTTTCCGACACACAGAACAAATTTAGTCGACAAATCCTTCGTAATAAACGCCATTCGAACCTGGAATGCTCTCCCTACTGCTATAAGGGATGAATATATAACAAATTATAATGTTTTTAAGAACGAAACTAACAAGTTATATCTTCTGCAAAGCCTTTCACATATAAATTATAAATGTATTTAATGTTTTATTTTGTTGGATGCCTAATAGAAAACTAGTGGAGTCGTTTGTGCGACAGATCAATTTTTTTCATTGTTATAGCGATGGTTATATACTCAATGGTTATAGTAGTTATTTATTTAGCGTATGGAAGCAACAGCTTAAAAATTCAACAATGTCAAGGATGTAAGACAAAAGTCGTTAAAATTATAAGTCATAAACATAAATCTTAGTCAAAAGAAAATTTACACGAAATTGGTTAAGCAGTTTTCGTTAAAATGTAGGCATGACAAAGCCGATAGAGAGGCATTCTGGTAAACTTGGTCTATGGTATTATAAACGATCAAGTGTAGGGCCTTACGGTGGTATTGTGTTGCAGATAGCAGCCTGCGGGAAGAAGCCCTGGAACTGCGTGGATCTTAAACACTTTGTAGAATGTGTCGGAGTTTCCCAAATAGCACGATGAGGGGGCTAATGGGAAAAAACCCCCCAGATTTTGTAAAGAGGACCAACCCTGTTCTGTGGGGAGAAAACGCAGTGCGAGGAAAGAAACTTTACGTGCAATTCCGGGGGCTGGGCTTGCTTTGATGACCACAGCTATATCGTGTGCTTGAACAAGAACGGACAAGAAGAGCTGACACAGAAATATGCCAACTGTCCACACAACACGTACTGCACATCCAACCGCTTATGTGTCCCCACAGTCCCCCCTCCTGTTACCACAGTCCCTCCTGCTGCTACCACAGTCACTCCTGCTGCTACCACGGTCACTCTTGCTGCTACTACCACGGCCCCACTACGGGCTGTTTACTACCAGGGTTTCACTCCTGCTGCCACTCCACGGTCACCCTGCTGCTACTACCAGGGTACCCCTCCCTGTTTACTACCACGGTCACTCCTGCTGCTACTACCACGGTCACTCCCTGCTGCTATAAAAGCCCCCCCTGCTGTTACCACTACAAAAAGTTCGCCCCCAACGTATCAAAAAACGATTTTTTTCACAACTCACCCCGGGAAAATAAAACCCTTCAGTTCTACAACAGCTGAAGATAGTGCTAACTTTTCGTGCACATCAAGCGGAAGATTTCCCGATGTCCATTATTGTTCAAAATATACTCTATGCATTCCGAACATCTGTGGTGGTTTCAGCGATATAGTGTTTACTTGCCCAAGTACAGCGGTGTTTAATCCTGTAAGTGGTAGGTGTTCCGAAGATGCAATGATGCACTGTAAAAAAGGGCCCCCATTCACATTGGCCCCAAAATAAAAGCTTCATTTCAAAACAAAAAAAAAAAAAAAAACCCCTTTCCTCCAATTTCCCAAAACAACTTTTCCCAAATTTCGCAAAATTCCCCAACGGGTCGGGGCAACCCCCCATTTTCCCCCCAAATCCCCCAAAACTGCCCAGTACAACTCTCCCAGTTCGCAAAAAACCTCCTCCAACTTTCCCAGTAAAAACTCTCCCAGCTCGCACAACTACAACTGTCAATACTACAACTACAACTGAGAGAACAACACCCCCCCACGCAAAATAAAAAAACTACAACTGAGAAAAACCAACAGCCCCACTTTTTTAATAAAACAACTAAAAAATGAGAAAAAACACCCCACGCCCAAAAATAAAACAACTACAACGGAGAAAACAAAAAGTCCCACTCAGAATAAAAAAAACTTAAACTGAGGGAACAAAAAGTCCCACTTCTAAAATAAAAAAAAACTACAATGAGAGAAAAAACAGCCCCACGCCCAGAATAAAACAACTAAAAACTGAAAAAAACAACAGTCCCCGTCGAATAAAAAAAAATACAACTGGAGAACAACACCCCCACTTCTGAAAAAAACCAACTAAAACGGAGAAAAACGGGCCCCCACTTCAGAAAAAAACCCAACTAAAAACTGAGAGAAAAAAAAACAGTCCCACGCCCAGAATAAAACAATTTCCAACGAGGAAAAAAGCCCCATTTCCGAATAAAAAAAACTAAAAACTAAAAGGAGAAAAACCCCCCAGTCCCATTCTAAAATAAAACAACAAAAACTGAGAGCCCCAACCCGTCCCACTCAGAATAAAAAAAACTACAACTGAGAGAACAACAGTCCCACTTCTGAATAAAACAACTACCTGAGGAACAACTTTCCTCACGTCAGAATAAAACAACAAACAACTGAGAGAAAAAACAGTCCCATTTCTAAATAAAAAAACTAAAAACTGAGAAAAACAACATTCCCACGACAGAATAAAAAAACTACAACTGAGAAAAAAACCAGCCCCCCACTTCTAAATAAAAAACCTACAACTGAGAGAACAACAGCCCCCACGCCCAAAAATAAAAAAAAACTAAAATGAGGAGAAAAAACATCCCACGTCAGAAAAACCCAACTAAAACGGAGGAAAAAACACCCCCCATTTCAGAATAAAAAAAACTAAAATTTAGAGAACAACAGCCCCACGTCAGAAAAAAACAACTACAACTGAGAGAACAACAGCCCCACTTCAGAATAAAAAAACTACAACGGGAGAGAAAAACCCCCAGTCCCACGTCAGAATAAAAAAACTACAACGGGGGAAAAACAACAGCCCCACTTCAGAATAAAACAACTACAACTGAGAGAAAACAACAGTCCCACGCCCAAAATTTAAAAAAATAAAACTGAGAGAACAACCCCCACTTCAGAAAAAAAACAACTAAAATTAAAAGGAAAAAACACCCCAAAGCGAATAAAAAAACTAAAACCCTGAGAGAAAACCCCCCCGTAAATAAAACAACAAACCCCTGAGAAAACCCAACAGTCCCATTTCCCAGAAAAAAACAACTAAAAACGAGAGAAAAACCCAGCCCCCACGCCCCAGAAAAAAACCCAACCCAAAACTGAGAAAAACCAACAGCCCCAATTCAAAAAAAAACAACTAAAAACTGAGAGAACAACACCCCCAAACGTCAAAAATAAAAAAACTACAACTGAGGGGAAAAAACCAGCCCCACTTCAAAAATAAAAAAAACTAAAACTGAGAAAAAAAAACAGCCCCACGTCAAAATTTAAAAAAACTCAACTGAGAAAAGCAACAGTCCCACGTCGAAAAAAAACAACTACAATTTGAGAGAGCAACCCCCCCCGTCAGAATAAAACAACTACAACTGAGAGAACAACAGTCCCACTTCAGAATAAAACAACTACAACTGAGAGAACAACAGCCCCACTTCAAAATAAAACAACAAACAATGAGAGAAAAAACCAGCCCCCACTTTCCAGAATAAAAAAACTAAAACCCTGAAAGAGCAACAGTCCCACGCCCCAGAATAAAACAACTACAACTAGAGAACAACAGTCCCACGTCAGTTTAAAAAAAACTAAAATTTGAGAGAACAAAAAACCCCCCAAGTCAGAAAAAAACCCCTTTACAACTGAGAAAAACCAACAGTTCCCATTTTCAGAATAAAACAATTTCCCAACTGGGAGAACAACACCCCCCACCCCCCAAAAAAAAACAACTAAAAACTGAGAGAAAAAACACCCCCAACTTCAGAATAAAACAACTAAAAACGAGAGAACAACAGTCCCCCCCTTCGGAATAAAAAAAAACTAAACTGGGGGAGAACAAAGTCCCCCCTTCAGAAAAAAAAACTACAACTGAGAGAACAACAGCCCACGTAAAGAATAAAAAAAACTACAACTGGGGAGAACAACACCCCCAATTTTCCAGAATAAAACAACACAATTTGAGAGAAAAACCCGCCCCCACTTTCAGAATAAAAAAATTTAACAACTGAGAAAAACAACACCCCCAAATTCAAAAAAAAAAACCCAACTACAACTGAGAGAAAAAACAGTCCCACTCAGAATAAAACCCAACTACATGAGAGAAAAAAACAGCCCCACTTCAAAATAAAAAAAACTAAAACTGAGAGAAAAACCCCACCCCACTTAAAGAAAAAAAAAACCTACAACTGAGGGGAAAAAACAGCCCCACGTCATTTTTAAAACAATACAACTGAGGAACAAACAGTCCCAGTCAAAAAAAACAACTAAAACCCTGAGAAAAACCAACAGCCCCCAACGTCAGAATAAAACAACTACAACTGAGAGAACAACAGTCCCCACTTTCAGAAAAAAAACAACTAAAACTGGGGAAGAACAAACCCCCCACGCCCAAAAAAAACCCAAAACCAACTGAGAGAACAACAGTCCCACTTCTAATAAAACAACTACAACTGAGAGAACAACAGCCCCACTTCTAAATTTAAAACAACAAAAACCCGGGAGAGAACAACATTTTCCCACCGTCCAAAAATTTAAAAACAACTAAACGAGAGAAAAAACAGTCCCAGTCGAATAAAACAACTACAACTGAGAGAAAAACAGTCCCAGGCGGAAAAAAACCCCAACTAAAAACTGAGAGAAACAAACAGCCCCCAGGGTCAGAATAAAAAAACCAACTGGAAACAACAGCCCCAAACCCCATTTTTAAAAAAACCCCTACAACAAAGGGGAAAAACCCCCCCCCAAAAAAACCCCCCTTTTTGAATAAAAAAAACTAAAACTAAAGAAAACAAAGCCCCCAACCGTCAGAATAAAACAACTACAAACTGAGAGAACAACAGTCCCCCGTCAGACGCAAAACAACTACAACTGAGAGAACAACAGCCCCACGTCAAAATAAAACAACAACAACTGAGAGAACAACAGCCCACGTCAAAATTTAAAAATAACTACAACTGAGAGAAAAACCAACCCCACGTCAGAAAAAAAACTACAACTGAGTAACCCAACGGGCCCCAGCAGAAAAAAACAACTAAAAACTGAGAAAACCCAAAAAAGCCCCCAACTTCAAAAATAAAAAAACCCTACAACTGAGAAAACAACAGCCCCACGTCAGAATAAAAAAAAACTAAAAAAACTGAGAGAAAACATTTCCCACGAAAAAGAAAAAAAACAACTACAACTGGGGAAAAACACAGTCCCACTTCTGATAAAAAACCTAAAATGAAAAAAAACAGCCCCCATTTTCTAAATAAAACAACAATCCAACTGAGAGAACAACAGCCCCACTTCAGAATAAAAAAAAACTACAACTGAAAAGAACAACACCCCCCACGCCCAGAAAAAAAAAACCTACAACTGAGAGAAAACAGCCCCACGTCAGAATAAAACAACTACAACTGAGAAAACAACGCCCCCCACGCCCAAAAAAAAAACAACTACACTGAGGGGAACCCAACACCCCCAAACGTCAGAATAAAAACTACTAAAAACTGAGAGAACAACAGCCCCCACGTCAGAAAAAAACTATTTACAACTGAGAGAAAACAGCCCCCACGTCAAAATTTAAAAAAAACTCCCAACTGGAAAAAAACCCCCCCCCGGTCAAATAAAAAAAACTACAACTGAGAAAACAACGCCCCACGCCCAAAAATAAAACAACTAAAAACTGAGAGAACAACAGCCCCACGCCCAAAAATAAAAAAAAATCCCAACGAGGAGAAAAACAGCCCCCCAACTTTCGGGGAATAAAACTACTAAAAACCTGAGAAAACAACAGCCCCACGTAAAAATAAAACAACTACAACTAAGAAAAAAAAAACAGCCCCACGTAAAAATTTAAAACAACTAAAAATGGGGAGAACAACGTCCCACGTCAGAATAAAAAACCTAAAACTATAGAAACAACAGTCCCACTTCTGAATAAAACAACTACAACTGAGAGAACAACACCCCCCAAAGTCCAGAAAAAAAACAACTACAACGGGAGGAAAAAACCCCCCACGTCAGAAAAAAAACAAAAAAAACTGAGAAAACAAAGCCCCAACGTCAGAATAAAACAACTACAACTGAGAAAACAACAGTCCCACGTCAAAATAAAACAACTACAACTGAGAGAACAACAGCCCCACTTCTGAAAAAAACAACTACAACTGAGAGAACAACAGCCCCCATTCTGAAAAAAAACCCAACAAAAAAATGAGAGAAAAAACAGCCCCAGGGTCAGAATAAAAAAAATTTAAAACCCTGAGAGAAAAAACAGTCCCACTTCAAAATAAAAAATTTAACAACTGAGAGAACAACAGCCCCAAAGGTCAAATAAAACAACTACAACTAAAGAAAAACAAAGCCCACGTAGAAAAAAAACAACAACAACTGAAAGAACAAAGTCCCATTTCAGAAAAAAACAACTACAACTAAAGAAAAACAACAGTCCCACTTTCAAAAATAAAACAACTAAAAAACTGAGGGGGGGAAAAAACAGCCCCCCACTTCTAATAAAAAAAAACTAAAAACTGAGAGAAAAACAGCCCCATTTCTGAATAAAACAACTACAAACGAGGAACAACAGCCCCCAACGTCGAAAAAAACCCAAACTACAACTGAGAAAAACAACAGCCCCCAACGTCAGAATAAAAAACTACAACTGAGAGAAAAACAGTCCCACGTCGGGAAAAAAAACAACAACAATAGAGAACAACAGCCCCACTTTCAAAAATAAAAAAAACTAAAAACCTGAGAAAACAACAGCCCCCACGCAGAAAAAAAAACAATTTAAAAACTAAAGAGAAAAACAGCCCCCCCACGAAAGAAAAAAAAACAACAACTGAGAGAACAACAGTCCCACGTCCAGAATAAAACAACACAACTTAAAGAGAACAACAGCCCCCACTTCGGGGAAAAAAAAAAAAAAAATTTACAACTAGAGAAAAAACAGTCCCACTTCAGAATAAAAAAAACTACAACTGAGAAAACCCCCCCACCCCCCTTCTAATTTAAAACAACTACAACTGAGAGCACAACAGTCCCACGTCAAAATAAAACAACAACAACTGAGAGAACAACAGTCCCCCCTTCTGAATAAAACAACTACAACGGGAGAAAAAACCCAGTCCCACGTCAAAAAATAAAAAAACTAAAAACGGAAGAAAAAACAGCCCCCACGCGGGAAAAAAACAACTACAACTGAGAGAACAACAGCCCCCACTTCGGGAATTTAAAACAACTAAAAACTGAGAGAAAAAAGTCCCACGCCCAATTTAAAACAACACAACTGGGGAAACAACAGCCCCCAACCTTCTAATAAAAAAAACTACAACTGAGAGAACAACATCCCATTTTGAATAAAAAACTACAACTGGGGGAGAAAAACACCCCACGCCCAAATAAAAAAACTACAACTGGAGAAAAAACCAGCCCCCAATTCAGAAAAAAAACAACTACAACTGAGAAAAACAAAAAGTCCCAGTCAGAAAAAAACAACACAACTGAGAAAACCCAAAAATCCCACTTCTGAATAAAAAAAACAACAACTGAGAAAAAACAACAGTCCCATTTTCAAAATAAAAACAACTACAACTGAGGGGAAACAACAGCCCCCATTTGGGAATAAAACAACCCCAACTGGGGAGAACAACAGCCCCCACGTCAGAATAAAAAAAAACTACAACTGAGAGAAAAAAACAGTCCCACGCAGAAAAAAAAACAACACAACTGAGAAAAAACAACAGCCCCACTTCTGAATAAAACAACAACAACTGAGAGAACAACAGTCCCACGTCAGAATAAAACAACTACAACTGGGTAGAACCACAGCCCCCCACTTCTGAATAAAAAAAAACTACAATTGAGAAAACAACAGCCCCCACGCCAGAATAAAAAAAACTAAAAACTGAGAGAAAAAAAAAGCCCCACTTCTGAAAAAAACAAACAACTGAGAGAAAAAACGGGCCCATTTCAAAATTTAAAAACAACTACAACTGAGATAACAACAGTCCCACGTCAGAATAAAACAATACAACTGAAGAAAAACAGCCCCACGTCAGAAAAAAAACAACTACAACTGAGAAAAACCCAACAGCCCCACTTCAGTTTTTAAAAAAACTACAACGGGAGAAAACAACAGCCCCACGTCAGAAAAAAAACAACTAAACTGGGGAGAAAAAAACAGCCCCACTCAAAAAAAAACCCAATTTAAAAACTGAGAGAAAACATTCCCACTTCAGAATAAAAAACTACAACTGAAGAACAACACCCCAGGGTCAGAATAAAAAAAATACAACTGAGAGAAAAACCCGCCCCACGTCAAAAATAAAAAAACTACAATGAGAGAACAACAGCCCCCCACTTCTGAAAAAAAACAACTACAACTGGGGAGAAAAACACCCCCCAAACTTCTGAAAAAAAAACAACAAACCTGAGAAAACCCAACATTTCCACGCCCAGAATAAAACAACTAAAAACCCTGAGAGAACAACCCCCCACTCAGAATAAAACATTTACAACTGAGAAAAAACAGCCCCCCAGGTCAGAAATAAAAAAACCCTTACAACGAGAGAAAACCAAGTCCCACGCCCAAAAATAAAAAAAAACTACAACTGAGAGAACAACAGCCCCCACGTCAAAATTTAAAACAACTAAAAACTGAGAAAACCCAAACAGCCCCCCCGTCGAAAAAAAACACAAACTAAAGAAACAACAGCCCCCAACGTCAGAAAAAAACAATTTACAACTAAAGAGAAAAAACAGCCCCACGTAAAGAATAAAAAAATACAATGAGAAAAACCCAGCCCCCGTCAAATAAAAAAACTACAACTGAGAGAAAAACAGCCCCAGGGTCAGAATAAAACAACCCAACTGAGAAAACAACAGCCCCACTTTCCAGAAAAAAACAACTCCCAACTGAAGAAACAACAGTCCCACGCCCAAAAAAAAAAAAAATAAAAAACAAACAACTGAGAAACAACAGCCCCCCCTTCAGAATAAAAAATAAAAACTGAGAGAACAAAAAGTCCCACGTCAAATAAAACAAACTACAACGGGAGAGAAAACAGCCCCCCTTCTGAAAAAAAACAACTACAACTGGGGAAAAAAAACCATCCCATTTTCTAAATAAAACAACTACAACTGAGAGAACAACAGTCCCACTTCAGAATAAAACAACTACAACTGAGAAGAAAAACGGGTCCCACCCCAGAATAAAAAAACTAAAAACTGAGAGAACAACGCCCCAGTCAAAAATTAAAAACAACTACAACTGAGAGAACAACAGCCCCACTTCTGAATAAAACAACTTACAACTGAGGGGGGACAACCCCCCACGCCCAGAAAAAAAAAACTAAAAAGAAAGAAAAACAGCCCCACGTCAAAATTTAAAACAACTAAAACTGAAAGGAAAAAACACCCCCCCCTTCAAAATATAACAACTAAAACTGAGGGGAACAACAGCCCCCCCGTAAAAATAAAAACAACAACAACTGGGGAAAACCCACAGCCCCAGCCCAGAATAAAACTACAAACAACTGAGGGGAACAACAGTCCCACGCCCAGAATAAAACTCCCTAAAACTGAGAAAAAACAGTCCCCCTTTCGAATAAAACAACTAAAAACTGAGAGAACAACACCCCCAGGGAGAATAAAAAAAACAAACAACTGAGAGCCCCAACAGCCCCCCACGCGAATAAAAAAAAAATACAACTGGGGAAAACAAAAAGCCCCACTTTCAGAAAAAAACAATAAAACTGAGGGGAACAAAGCCCCCACGTCAAAAAAAAAACTACTACAACTGAGAGAACAACAGCCCCACGCCCAAAATAAAACAACTACAAGAAAAGGAACAACACCCCCACGCCCAAAAAAAACAACAACTGAGAAAACCCAAACATTCCCCAAAAAAAAAAACCGCCCAAATAAAACAACTACAACTGAGAGAACAACAGCCCCCACGTCAGAATAAAAAAACTACAACTGAGAGAACAACGGGCCCACCCCCCAAAAATAAAAACAACTACAACTGAGAAAACCCCAGTCCCATTCTAAAATAAAAAAACAACAATTGAGGGAGAAACAACGCCCCCCGCCCAGAATAAAAAAAACCTAAAAACTGAAGAACAACAGTCCCATTTAAAGAATAAAAAAAACTAAACGAGAAAAAACAACACCCCCCCACGTCAAAAAATAAAAAACTAAAAACTGAGAGAAAAACGCCCCACGTCAGAAAAAAAACAACAAACAACTGGGGAGAAAAAACAGCCCCCATTCAAAATTTTAAAAAAACTAAATGAGGGGAAAAAACAGCCCCACGTCAAAATTAAAACAACTAAAAAATTTGAAAACAACAGCCCCATTTCTGAAAAAAACAACTACAATGAGAGAACAACACCCCCATTCCCTGAAAAAACAACTACAAGGAGAGAACAACACCCCCCCACGCCCAGAAAAAAAACAACTACAACTAGAGAACAAAAAGCCCCCCACGTCAGAATAAAAAAACTACAACTGAGAGAACCAGTCCCCCCGCCCAGAATAAAACAAAAAACAAGAGAGAACAACAGTCCCCGTCGGGAAAATTAAAAAAACTAAAAACTGGAAAAACAACGGGTCCCACGTCAGAAAAAAAACAACTACAACTGGGGAGAAAAAACCCACCCCACTTCAGAAAAAAAAACAATTTAACAACTGAGAGAAAAAAACATTTCCCAACCGCCCGAATAAAACAACTACAACTGAGAGAACAACAGCCCCACTTCTGAATAAAACAATTTACAATTTGAGAGAAAACAGCCCCCACCAAATAAAACAACTACAACTGAGAGAAAAAACAGTCCCACGCCAGAAAAAAAAACAACTACAACTGAGGAAAAAACACCCCAGCAGAAAAAAACAACTACAACGGGAGAGAACAACAGCCCCAACTTTCAGAATAAAAAAACTAAAAAAACTAAAAGGGAGAAACAAAAGCCCCGTCAAATAAAAAAAAACCTAAAACCCTGAGAGAAAACAGTCCCACGTCAGAATAAAACCCAACTAAAAACTGGGGAACAACAGCCCCCACGTCAAAATTTAAAAAACTACAACTGAGAAAACCCCCAACCAGCCCCCACGTCAGAATAAAAAAAACTACAACTGATGAAAAAAAGTCCCACGTCAAAATAAAAAAAAACTACAACTGAGAAAAAAACAGCCCCCACTTCAAATAAAAAAAACAAAACGAGAGAACAACAGCCCCCAACGCCCAGAAAAAAAACAACTCAACTGAGAAAACCAACAGTCCCACGTCAAAAATTAAAACAACTAAAAACCAAAGAGAAAAAACAGCCCCCACGTCAGAATAAAAAAACCCTAAAAATGAGAAAACAACACCCCAAACGCCCCATAATAAAAACAACTACAACTGAGAGAACAACAGTCCCACTTCTGAATAAAACAACTCCAAATGAGAGAACACAGCCCCAGGGCCCAGAAAAAACAACTAAAAATGAGAGCCCCAACACCCCACGTCAGCAAAAAAACCCAACTCCCAACTGAGAGAAAAAACAGTCCCCCCCTTCTGAATAAAAAAAACAAAAAACTGAGAGAAAACGCCCAGTCGAATAAAACAACTACAAGGGAGAGAAAAAACAGTCCCCTTCTAAAATTAAAAAAAACTACAATGAGAGGGAAAAACATTTCCCACGTCAGAATAAAAAAAAACTCCAACTGAGAAAAACAACAGCCCCAAACGCCCCAAAATAAAAACCCTACAATGGAAAAACAACAGTCCCACGTCAGAATAACACAACTAAAAAACTGAGAAACCCCAGCCCCACGTCAAAAATAAAACAACTAAAACCCTGAGAGAAAAAAAACCACCCCCCACGTCAGAATAAAACAATACAACTGAGAAAAAAAAACAGCCCATTTCCCTGAATAAAACAAAAACCCAACTGAGAGAACAACAGTCCCACGTCAAAATAAAACAACAACAACTGAGAGAACAACAGTCCCACTTCTGAATAAAACAACTACAACTGAGAGAACAAAACAGTCCCCCCGCCCCGAATAAAAAAAAAAAAAATGGGGAAAAAAAAGTCCCCCAACTTCTGAAAAAAAACAACTACAACTGAGAGAAAACAACAGTCCCACGCCCAAAAATTAAAAACCAACTACAACTGAAGAAAAAACACCCCCATTTCTGAATAAAACAACAACAACTGAGAGAAAAAACCGGGCCCCATTTCCCCTGAATAAAACAACTACAACTGAGAGAACAACAGTCCCACTTCAGAATAAAAACTACAACTGAAGAAAAACAGCCCCACGTCAAAAATAAAACCAACTAAAAACGAGGAAAAACCCAGTCCCACTCAGAATAAAACAACTACAACTGAGAGAACAACAGCCCCCCACTTTCAAAATTTAAAACAATTTAAAACTAAAGAGAACAACAGTCCCACGTCGGGAATAAAAAAAACTAAAAATGAGAGAAAAACAGCCCCACGCCCAGAATAAAAAAACTCCCAAATGAAAAGAAAAAACGGGCCCACGTCAAAATAAAACAACTTAAAATGAGAAAAAAACAGTCCCACGTCAAAAATTTAAAACAATTTACAACTGAGAGAACAACGTCCCACGTCAGAAAAAAAACAACTACAACTGAGAGAACAACAGCCCCACCGCCCAGAATAAAAAAACTTCAACTGAGAAAACAAAATTTCCCACGTAAAGAAAAAAACAACTAAAAAGGGAGAGAAAAAACAGTCCCACGTCAGAAAAAAACCAACTTAAAATGAGAAAACAACAGCCCCCCAGTCAGAATAAAAAAAACTACAATGGGGAAAAACAACAGCCCCACGCCCAAAAATTAAAACAACTAAAAACTGAGAGAAAAAACCCACCCCCATTTTCAGAAAAAAAAACAACTAAAACTGAGAGAACAACATTTCCCCACGTCAAAATAAAAACAATTTCCCCAATGGGGAAACAACATTTCCCCACGTAAAGAAAAAAACAACTACAATTTAGAAAAACAACATTCCCACCCCCCAAAAAAAAAAAAACAAAAAAACGAGAGAAAAAACAGCCCCCATTTCAAAATAAAACAACTAAAACTGAGAGAACAACAGCCCCAGTCAGAATAAAAAACTACAATGAGAGAACAACAGTCCCAGTCGGGTTTTAAAAAAACCTACAACTAAAAAGAACAACAGTCCCCCCTTTCCAAAAATAAAAAAAACTCAACTGAGAAAAAAAACAGTCCCACGCCCGAAAAAAAACAACAAACAACGAGAAAACCAAAAGCCCCCACGTCAAAAAAAAAACCAACTACAACTGAGAGAAACAGCCCCCACTTCAAAATTTAAAACAACTACAACTGAGGGAACAACAGTCCCCACTTCAAGAATAAAACAACTACAACTGAAGGAACAAAAGTCCCCCCGTCAAAAAAAAAAAAACTAAAACCCTGAGAGAAAAACAGTCCCACGTCGGGAATAAAACAATTTACAACTGAGAGAAAAAACCGTCCCACGTTAAAATTTAAAAACAATTTAAAACTGAGAGAAAAACAGTCCCCCCGTCAGAATAAAAAAAACTACAACGAGAAAAACAAAAAGTCCACTTCAGAAAAAAAACAACTAAAAACTGAGAGAACAAAAATCCCACTTTAGAAAAAAAAACCCCAAACCCCTGGGGAAAAAACAACAGTCCCAAAGTCATAATAAAAAAAATACAACTGGGGAGAACAACGCCCCCACTCAAATAAAACAATAAAAATTTAGGGGAACAACAGCCCTCACGTCAGAAAAAACCCTAAAAACTGAAAAAAAAGAAAAACAGCCCCCACTTCTAAAAAAACAACTACAACGGGAAGAACAACAGCCCACGTCAGAATAAAAAAACTCCCAACTAGAAAAACAACAGTCCCCGCCCAGAATAAAACAACTACAACTGAGAGAAAAAAACAGCCCCCACGTCAGAATAAAACAACTACAACTGAGAGAACAACAGCCCCCACGTAAAAAATAAAAAAATACAACTGAGAAACAACAGTCCCTTTTTTTTTTCAGAAAAAACAATTTTAAAAACTGAGAAAAACAAAAGCCCCAACGTCAAAAAAAAAAACAAAACAACTAAAGGAGAACAACATTTCCCACGCCCAAAAAAAAAAACAACTCCAACTAAAGAAAACCCCCCCCCCCCCCAGCCCCCACGTCAGAAAAAAACCCCTACAACGAGAGAACAACAGTCCCCGTCAAAATAAAACAACTAAAACTGGAGAACAACATCCCACGTAAAAATAAAACAACTACAATTTGGAGAAAAACAACAGCCCCACGTCAGAATAAAACAACTACAATGAGAGAAAAAACATTCCCAGGGTCAAAATAAAACAACTCCAAACTAAGGAAACAACGGTTCCCCCCGTCAAAAAAAAAACAACACAACTAAAGAAAACAACAGCCCCCACTCGGAATAAAACAACTACAACTGGGAGAACAACAGTCCCACGTCAGAATAAAAACAACTACAACTGAGAGAACACCAGTCCCACGTAAAGAATAAAAAAACTCCCACTGGAGAAAAACAGCCCATTTCTGCAAAAAAACAATACAACTGGGGAAAACCAACACCCCACTTCTAAATAAACCTACAACTGAAGAAAAACAGCCCACTCGGGGGAATTAAAACAACTACAACTGAGAGAACAACAGCCCCACGTCAGAATAAAACCCAACTAAAAACTGAGAGAAAAACACCCCCACTTCGGGAAAAAAAACCCCCTCAACTGAGAGAAAAACCAGCCCCAACTTCTGAAATTAACAATTTACAAACTGAGGAGAACAACAGCCCCATTTCTAAATAAAACAACTAAAAACTGGGGAAAAACAGTCCCCCCGTCAGAATAAATAAAAATAAAAATAGAGAACAACATTTTCCATTAAAGTCTACAAAACTTCAACAAAAAAAAAACACCAACTACAACGGGGAAAAAAAAACATCATCAAAAACCCTAACAACTTCGTTTACATGTAAAAGGCGGGGGCCGCTTCCCTGCCCCCATTGACTGTGAGCGATATTACAAAAGGGGCGTGTCTGTAAGGGCAGTAGAAAGCTACGCATGAAACCAGAGAGTGTCCTCCGGGGAAAGGGTTTCAACGGCGCCATTTCCTGGTGTACAAGTTTTACAACAAAAACAACTGCCCCTATTTTAGGAAAGATGAGGGGCCCCCGACCCGCGACCCAAACCAAAATTCAAACCCATAACATCTGTCCAAAGGGGTTTCCAGGGGTGATATTTTTGCCTTGATGAGTCTTTTTATTTTAGTTTTAGGGCTATGTTTTTCAACATTATACAAATCTTTAATAATTTTACCCTAAGCTGTAAACATATTCTTAAATACGCAAACATAACTTTTAAACTAGACCTCTATTTTGGATGGAAATAAAGCATCCTTGAAAGAAGAAAACTGTTTGGAGAGACTTCATTTAAAATACCATACTCATTGGCTTGCAGAGCAAAGAAACTGCTTAGAGTCGAAACTTGGTGTTACTTTACGTTGCCATGGGTCGGCTTTGTTGGAATGACGTCACACTGATGGTGTATGTACGTCATTAATACTGTCTTTACGAACCGTCAATCATTTATGGGTATTATCATGGTATAGTTGTGTACCTACCTGAAGTTGATTTTTAGACGAGGGTGCGCAGCTTTTACAACGCAAATCTAATGGGTCTTTCTCGTGATTAATTTGTCTACTGTCTGTCCGATCCCGAATGGCCAAACAGATTGAGCTGAAATCATCCGTGAACAGTGTACTGAGAACTGCTATCAAAATGAGCAAAATCCGTTGCGATTTAAATACTCAAGAAATAATAAATTGAAAAAAATATATAGGCTGAAAATGTTTAGGATTTAAAAATTTAGCGACAAAGGTTTTGTTCTTGGAGAAATCATGTTTATATCTGTTCTAATCGAAACAATTGTTTGTCAGGCGGTTAATCCGGCATTCCATGCTATGACCAAGGTATAACAAATCTTCACGCTCAAAGTTTCCAAAAATTCCTCTGGGAGATTGAGAAAACCTAACATTCTTTCCAAGTACTTCGTACTGGCTTTGTTTTCCATAGTATTGTATTTCAAAACATGTTCTATAATTTTCCTGAAAAAATAAAATATTCCAGAATAACAAAATCTATCCCACCGTTGTTTGAACCCGAATATCCCACACTCCGAGTATAAGGGCGCCTTGGCCAACTAGACTAGGAAAACGCCAAACTCGTTGTTAGACGAGTGAGCGAGTCGTGTGTTGAGTACCCGGGAACATTTGTATTCAAGTTCATTGATATATAAGGTATATACGATAGGGTTTTGAGTTTAGTTGGAATAAGGGCGCGTCAACTGTAAGGCCATTATGCGTCACTCTTCTAGCATATGCTAGCTAGGCTAGGGAGGAAAGACTCATGCTGGATACAGTCTTAGGTATAGGGGGAAGAAATGGAATGTTACTGGGTAGGCCTACTCAACACATGACTCGCTCACTCATCTAATAACGAGTTTGGCGTTTTCCTAGTTACTAATATGGATGGTTAAGAAAACAGGTACATCACTTACAAACAGAAAGTTTCATTCAGTTATTTTTTTTATTTGATGAATATAATATGTCAGATGCATATAATTACGATTTACCGATTTTGTTAGACAATACGTAGGCCTACTCATATTTTAAGCAATTTTCATTGTCTTAAAGTTTACTAACTTTCACTTATAAGTTAAAACTCCCCTGCCCCTAACATGCCACAGGGGGGGGGGGGGGGAAAGAAACACAAAACATTGTTAGACAAGGTACCATCAGCTCAAACTAAGGTCGCCGAGGCAGAAGCCTAGGTACTGCATGGGCTCCAATATTTTTAGCTGACTTTTTAAATCATTTCCACCGGCTGCTTAGGTTACTCTCTCGGTGAACGCTCATGTATGTCTATCCAATACAACGACGCAAAGCTTATGTACGGTACGTCATTGATCCAATATCGCAACAATGCACAGGCACTTATTACCTTCTCCAAATACTTGCATGTCTGTAACACGTACGGCTGATAATGTGACATGAAAACAAATAAATCCATAAATCACAATGAAGGTAAGCCTGTATTCTGATATAACATAACATGATTGTATTGATTATTATTATTTACATTTACATTTACTGCTTTTGAAAAAATATTTTTTGTTTGTTATTTGTCTGGCCGTGAAATGCAGTGCCCAAGGTGTATCGAATTTTGCACGCTCAAGTTAGTCTCAAATTCCGCTCGGAGATTGAGTAAACCTTGCAATATTTACACGTATTTCGTACAGGCTATGTTTTCCATAGTATTGTCACAGATGATTGACTTCACTGCGTTATATGCATTTCAAAACATGTTATTTAAACTAGGAAAACGCTAAAGTCCCGCCGCGTTGATGGATGAGCTTTTTTAAAGTTTTTAGTTTGCGTGGGATATCTTTACTTTTGCAAGTGCTTTGTTTTTCTGCCGACGCATTGTAGGTGATTGTTGTCAAGTTTCTATTGTTTCTTGTTAATTTGTTATTATTTAACGTAAAAATCTTACATTAAAAGCTATATTTCTATGGATTCTGGCTAACTTTTTCAACATTTTCTTTCAAAAGGTACTACATCACCATAACCTTAATGTCCATGTATAATATGAACGTTGTAGCCCCACCCGTTTGGTCCGAATTGGCCCAAATGGCACGAAAATATCGTTCAAAAAGTCAAAAAACGTATATTAAAAGCTTTATTTCTCTCGATTCTGGCTAACTTTTTCAACTTTTTCTTTCAGAAAGCAATACATCACAATAACCTTAATGTCCATGTGAAATATGAACGTTGTAGCCCCACCCGTTTGATCAGAATTGGCCCAAATGGCACGAAAATATCGCACTAAAAATCCAAAAAAAACGTAAAAATACGATATTTATGAGAAATATTTCTTCGATTGTACCCAAAAACGTGGCAAGTCTAAGTTCAGAGAAAACGAAGGTCGTGTCAAATTTTCATCAAGATCGCATATGCCGTTTGCCCGGTAGAGAGCGAACAAACAGACAGAAAAACGAAAAAAAAAAAAAAAGAAAAAAAAACACCCGAGCTAAATTTTTTGGGGGGTCGGTGAAATTGAAGTCTTCGCTTCGCTCAGCCAAAAATACAATCCAGAAATTACAAAATCTTTCCCGACCAGGGGATTGAACCCAGGTCTCCCACATTTCGGGTATAAGGGCGCCTTAGCCAACTAGACTAGGAAAACGCCAAAGTCGTTGTAAGACGAGTGAGCGAGTCATGTGTTGAGTACCCGGGAACATTTGCATTATGTAAATAATGAAATTTGATAATACATGTTTATTTCCAAGTTGCAATACCTACAACCAATGCTACAACGTCTATTACGTAAGTGTTTTAAGGCTGTTCGACCGCATTTTTCTATTTTCCAAAATATGCTACCAAGTTAAAATAGTGAATGGCTTTGAAACCTGGTTCTTTTAGAAAAAAAAAACTATTTTTTCAAATTTTTCTGATTCGGTACATGGCCAATATCGTCACCTCAAAATTATTTCACACACCATTCAACGTAGGGTGTTGTGTTTTTGTGACATTAGATTTTCATCTGGTTTTCTAGAGGTTGACTGAGAGAAGATTTTTTTAAAATTGTCTTTCCTGCGAATTTAAAAAAAAACTTTTTTCTCTCTGCAGTCAGCCTCTAGAATACCAGTTGAAAATTAATGTCACAAAAACTCAACACCCTACGTTGAATGGTGTACCTTGGCGAATTGAAGTACGGTATGAAGTTATTTTGAGGTGGCGATGTTGACCGTGTACCGGACCAGAAAAATTTGAAAAAAAATACTTTTGATTTTCTACTAGGAAAACGCTAAAGTCCCGCCGCGTTGATGGATGAGCTTTTTAAAGGTTTTAGTTTGCGTGGGATATCTTTACTTTTGCAAGTGCTTTGTTTTGCTGCCTACGCATTGAAGTGAATGTTGTCAAGTTTCTTTTGTTTCTTGTCAATTGGTTTTATTTAGCGTAAAAAACTTGTATTAAAAGCTTTATTTCTATGGATTCTGGCTAAATTTTTCCACTTTTTCTTTCAAAAGGTACTACATAACCATAACCTTAATGTCCATGTATAATATGAACGTTGTAGCCCCACCCGTTTGGTCAGAATTGGCCCAAATTGCACGAAAATATCGCACAAAAAGTCAAAAAACGTATATTAAAAGCTTTATTTCTCTCGATTCTGGCTAACTTTTTCAACTTTTTCTTTCAGAAAGCAATACATCACCATTACCTTAATGTCCATGTGAAATATGAACGTTGAAGCCCCACCCGTTTGGTCAGAATTGGCCCAAATGGCACGAAAATATCGCACTAAAAATCGAAAAAAATCGTAAAAGTACGATATTCATGAGAAATATTTCTTCGATTGTACCCAAAAATGTAGCAAGTCTAAGTTCAGAGAAAACGAAGGTCGTGTCAAATTTTCATCAAGATCGCATATGCCGTTTGCCCGGTAGAGAGCGAACAAACAGACGGAAAAACGAAAAAAAAAAAACAAAAAAAAAACAAAAAAAAAAAAAAAAAAAAAAAAACACCCGAGCTAAATTTTTTGGGGGGTCGGTGAAATTGAAGTCTTCGCTTCGCTCATCCAATTACCGTAAAAAACTTGTATTAAAAGCTTTATTTCTATGAATTCTGGCTAAATTTTTCCACTTTTTCTTTCAAAAGGTACTACATAACCATAACCTTAATGTCCATGTATAATATGAACGTTGTAGCCCCAACCGTTTGGTCAGAATTGGCCCAAATGGCACGAAAATATCGCACAAAAAGTCAAAAAACGTATATTAAAAGCTTTATTTCTCTCAATTCTGGCTAACTTTTCAACTTTTTCTTTCAGAAGGCAATACATCACAATTACCTTAATGTCCATGTGAAATATGAACGTTGTAGCCCCACCCGTTTGGTCAGAATTGGCCCAAATGGCACGAAAATATCGCACTAAAAATCGAAAAAAATCGTAAAAGTACGATATTCATGAGAAATATCGTTTCGATTGTCCCCAAAAACGTGGCAAGTCTAAGTTCAGAGAAAACGAAGGTCGTGTCAAATTTTCATCAAGATCGCATATGCCGTTTTGCCCGGTAGAGAGCGAACAAACAGACGGAAAAACAAAACAAACAAACAAACAAAAAAAAAAAAAACATCGGAGCTAAATTTTTTGGGGGGTCAGTGAAATTGAAGTCTTCGCTTCGCTCATCCAAAAAGAGCCAGGTTTAAAAGCTATTCTCTATATTTTGACTTTGTAGCATATGGAAAATCGAAAAACGCGGTCGAATACTAGCCTTAAGCGTTTTGCGCAAAATATATTTTATATGGCCGTCCCTCCTACCAACCCCCCCTGGCAGCAGTGAGGCCCACTGCGTAGCACTGCTGCCAGCCCCCCCTACTAGCGAACCTAGTGTGAGAAGGTTGCAACTTCAGTTTAATTGGTACAACCCCCCCTGGCAGCAGTGTTGTCTAGTACCGTGCCCTGCTGCCAACCCCCCCTGCCAACCTGGATTAGGCCCTGTTTAGGCCTGTATCGGGAATGGTATTTGTCCGACTGGCAAGTAGTAGGGCCTACTGTTTAGTTTAGGTCTGTATTAATACGAGGAATTGGAATTTGACGACCTGGCCACCCTCCCTGGCAGAGAAATGACACCCTGTACTGCTGCCAACCCCCCCTGCCTACCTCGTTTAGGCCCTGTTTAGGCCTGTATCGGGAATGGTATTCGTCCGACTGGCAAGTAGTAGGGCCTACTGTTTAGTTTAGGTCTGTATTAATACGAGGAATTGGAATTTGACGACCTGGCCACCCTCCCTGGCAGAGAAATGATACAGACGAGGTAGGCAGGGGGGGGGTTGGCAGCAGTACACGGTATCATTTCTCTGCCAGGGAGGGTGGCCAGGTCGTCAAATTCCAATTCCTCGTATTAATACAGACCTAAACTAAACAGTAGGCCCTACTACTTGCCAGTCGGACGAATACCATTCCCGATACAGGCCTAAACAGGGCCTAAACCAGTTCGCAGGGGGGGTTGGCAGCAGGGCACGGTACTAGACAACACTGCTGCCAGGGGGGGGTGTACCAATTAAACTGAAGTTGCAACCTTCTCACACTAGGTTCGCTAGTAGGGGGCTGGCAGCAGTGCTACGCAGTGGGCCTCACTGCTGCCAGGGGGGGTTGGTAGGAGACACAGCCATTTTATATTACCGTCGCTAGATCTTTCAATTCGAAAATCATTCGTTCAATTGGAGAATTATGAATCGCTGGCTGAATGGAATGGTTTAAAGAAGAAGATCGCTAAAAGCGCACTATACGCACGCACGGAACGCACGCAACGCTCCCTCACATGCTCACATGAATTTCGAAATTAACTTGTTGATGTAAATTCAACATGGCAGACGACTAGAAAATCCCTCTTGATATCGTATTTGATTTTGGCTTGGCAAAGGTAATAATAATAGGTCTATTAATTAGGTAATAATATGTAGCCCTAGGCCATACTGGTATTCATTATTTAGTTGCCCATTTCGTCAGCGTTTTAAATAGGCCTAGTAGGATCCAGCGGAACTCTTTCGGTTGGTAGGGCCTATGGACAGTTTTTGATCAGTAGCTACTTTAGTTTTAAAATAGCGACGTTAAAGGTTTTGTAGGTAGGGGCCTACTTTAGATTTAAAATAGCGACGTTAAAGGTTTTGTAGGTACACATAAAAAAAACTGTCCATACCAACCGAAAGAGTAGGCCTATACCCATCCAGCTTATGCATAGGCCCAATATATTACGTCATTGCATAGGCCCTAGCCAACCATTATAAACTCAAAGCCCTTGGCAGCCCTAAATGTAGGCTATCTAGGCTAGGGCCTAGCCCCTGCTAGAGGATGCTACATAGGTTTACCTATCTAAGGGCTAGGCCGTTAGAGATTTAAGTTTTGTTTGTTCTTATCACGTAGGCCTAGGTCTACGGTATTTAATTGTTTAGGTATACGGTACCTACTGAATGTAGGCCTAGTTCTAGGCTAGGCCCCTCATGCACAAAGATTTTGCGTCTCGTTAAAAATGGCTGACTTAGTACGCGAATCCATATGTTCAGTTCAGTTCAGTTCAGTTCAGTTTTATTAGCATCCATGTAGGTTACATAGTAACATTGGGTTTGTCAGTATATTACGGTACATATAATTATATACTATATTATATATGTGATGAATAAAACAACAGTATAATACAATTTGGCTTACTACAAACTAACTAGATCAGCCTGTCATAAATGAGCATTGACTACTCCAGACCAACTACTATAATAAAACATACATATTTACAAATGCTTTTACACAGCAAGGATGTTGAATTAATAAAACAATGATAAAACAATGGTAAAACAGTGATAAAACAATGATAAAACAGTGATAAAACAATGATAAAACAGTAATATATTTGTTATCTACCAGGTAAACATGTCATCTCTTTCATTGGTGATGTATTCATTTACTGTGTAAAAACAGTTATCTATCAGGTATGTTTTTATTGCTCGTATCTGTTTGTCGGTATTTGTCAAGTTTTTTATGTCAGGAGGTAGTCTATTAAATAAGGTTATGCCCATATTTATTATTGTCTGTCCCTTTTTTGTGTTGTATTGGCTGGGATGAAGATGCTCTTTCTGTCGTGTGTTGTGCGCGTGAACTTGTGTGTTTGATGTGAAATTCTGCTTTCTTTTAATTGTTTGTTTTAAAATTTCTAAAATGTATAGGCTTGGCATAGTCATGATTTTAAGATTTTTAAAAGCTCCTCTACATGATTCCATATTTTTTAGGCCTGCAATGGTCCTGATTGCTCTCTTTTGTAATATAAAAGCATCTTGCGAATTCGTCGAATTTCCCCACAGGGGGATAGCATATTTAAGTCGTGCTTCAAAGTATGCATGGTACGCAATCTTTGCTGTATTTCTGCCAATAGAGTTATTGATGACCTTCAGGGCATAGCAGGCAGATGCCAATTGAGCACATAGGGACTTCACATGTCTTTCCAGCTGAGGGAATTATCAAATATTGCTCCTAGCACTTTTGTGTTGTCAACCTCATTTATATCAGTTTGGTTTAATGTAATGACTAGTTTATCCTTAAGGGCCTTTTTTTTAAGTTGAAAGTGTATAAAGTTGGTCTTTTTCCCGTTCAAGCCTAGTTTATTTGCTGATAGCCAATCGTTAATTTTGAATGCTGCTGCGTTTGCCTTTTCTTCAACTACTAACAGGGATATATCAATAATTAGGGTTGTTATGTCATCTGCATAAAGTATTACCTCGTCGGAATTTATATTTGCTTCAAGGTCATTTATGTAAAGAAGGAATGCAATAGGGCCTAAAATAGAACCTTGAGGCACCCCTGCTAGACTTTCTAGCCATGGGGAGCAGTGATTTTCCATGTGTCCCTTCTCATTTTCACTCTTAATTTTCACTTGTTGTTTTCTCTTTTTTAAGTAGGAACTAAACCAGTTTAGCGTTATGTCACTAAACCCTATTAGTCTTAGTTTATTTAAAAGAATGTCAAAATCCACACAATCGAATGCCTTCGAAAGATCACAGAAAATGCCCAATGTGTGTTTACCCTCGTCTAGCGAATTTAGTATATATCTATCAAAATCAAAAAATGCTGTATTTGTGGATTTTCCGGCCATAAAGCCATGCTGAGCATCAGTTATAATTTTATTTTTTGTAAGAAAATCCATTAGTTGATTTTTTACGATACTTTCCAACACTTTTGAGAAGGTGGGTAGTATTGAGATAGGTCTATAGTTGGCTATATCGGTCTTCTCACCATTTTTATGTATAGGTGTGATTATTGTTCATAGGACTATAAAAACCGTATGCACAAAGATAGTTGCGTTAGCAAACTTGCGTCCGCAAGTCTTTTGTGTGTCTCGTTGGTCTTGTTGTGTGGCTCGTTGGTCTTGTTGTTAGCGTAGGCTATCGGTATAATCTTAATTTTACGGAAGAGTTATTTTGCATTAAATTTATGATTTTTCCTTTTTCTAACTGAATATTATTATGTATTTACTTGGTTTTTGGCCGCGGAAAGTAGTTTCTGGACTTATTTAATAACTTTTAGTTGCTGGAATTGGTCGTTTTGGTACTAGGTAGGCCTAGTTCATTTGGTACGGTCCAACTTTTCAACACAGTTTTTTTCAAAGGAAAAGTATAAAAAACAACTTCAAATTAGAAAAAAATGAAGAAGAACTCATTATTAATGATTTTTTTTACTAATCACTCTGAAAAAAATATACCAATTATATAGAATAATCTAGGTGCCCGTTAGGGCGCCGCAGCCAAGCCGCGGTGCGCTACACACTCAAGCACCTTATACACCAAGCAGAGTTGGGGTGATTTCGAGGTGTTACCAGCCGTCATGTAACGTGATGTGAACTTGAAAACTATCACAATCGAGGGGATTTAGGTACCTGACAACACATGCCAAATTTTATTGGGGTACGATTATTCCTTCTTGGTGAAAAAATGGCTTGAAACATGCTCAAAATCACTTTAAGGATGTTAGCTACTGCTACTGTCTACTACTGCTACTGCTAATGGTCAATACGGCTTTCGCAACCATTCTGGTACGGAACCCGCAATTGTTGATCTTATCTCTAAAATACAGGAAAAACTTGATAAGGGTGAATATGTAAGTGGCATTTTTGTAGACTTACAAAAAGCATTTGATACAGTCAATCATGAGATTCTCTGCAGCAAGCTTGAGAGGATAGGGGTAAGAGGTGTAGCCTTAGAATGGTTTACAAACTACCTCCAAGACAGGAAACAGTTTGTTACTATTGATGGAGTGAATGGAACAGAAGAAAGCATTAGTTGTGGTGTTCCGCAGGGTTCAATTCTTGGACCTCTTCTTTTTCTTGTGTATATTAACGACCTTTTTCAATCGGGCATATTAGGCCATCTTCAATCTTTTGCAGACGACACCAGCCTGTTCTACTTTGCAACATCTCTTCAATCTTTGGCTATCGTAATGCAACACGATTTAAACATACTAAGTGAATGGCTTAGGTTAAATAAGCTCTCCCTCAACATTTTAAAAACCAACTATATGGTGTTTAAATCTCGGAATGAGAATGGAGACAATAATAATTTACAACTAACAGTTAATAACACACCACTTACTCAAGTATCCATGGTTAAGTACCTTGGGTTAATGCTGGATGACCAACTGTCATGGGAAAAAACACATAGCTCATGTGGAAAAAAAAATTTTACCTATCACAGGCATTATGAAAAGAATTTCTATAATAATAAACGTATCTACTCTCAAGAGTCTCTATTACTCATACATACACAGCCACCTGATTTATCTTAACACCATATGGGGAACAGCATCCAAATCAAAACTAAACACTCTAATTGTCACTCAGAATAGAGCAATCCGTAATGTTTTCAACTATCCAAGAGACATGCATCGCACAGACATGTATAGGAACAATCAAATCCTACCACTTAGACTCGTAAACAAACATCAAACCCTCTCATTTGTGCATAGCATGGTAAACAAATATTCTCTATGTAATTTAGACTACAATCTAAATAGTAACAAACATGCTTACAATACTCCTTTACATTGAACACGTCAACACTTGTAAGTTTGGCAGCGTAAATATAAAACATAGAGGTTTCATCCAATATAACAAGCTTCCTACAAAAGTTAAAACGCTAAGGAACCGAGCATTCAGGAAACAAGTTAGGGAAAGTCTATTGTGTAATGAACTTGAAGACTGTTTTGAGTGAGTGTTTTCAGTTTGGCTACCTTTAGGGTACCACCATAATCTACAGTAGGCCATTACCGTAGTTTGTTGTCTTGTGAGTGACTTCCATCCTAATGTTAAAAAGTCTTGTCTATCTAGCTTGTAGTATCAAATATTTATGTGAAATACTTTATCTTAACGTTAAAAGCTTCTTGTCTATCTGTCATGTACAATTTAAATAATCATCTTACTATATTATTTATCATTTATGTTCTTGCTTTTGCTTTTCTAGTAGTTTATATAATATATTAGTGTAGGCCTAGATCATACTAGGCCTACTAGTAGGGTATTCTCTACTCTACTATACTGTAACAGGAGCAGCTGTAGCCCTACTCTTAATATAAAATACATTAGTATTTAAGTTAGTTTGTAAAATTGCCACTGTAAAGAGCGAAAGCTCATTTTGGTCAATAAACACATTACACATTACAACATCTAATACGTCGGCCCGCGATTCTGACCAGACGGGTGGACTACAATGTTCATATTTTACATGGACATTAAGGTTATAAAAAATATAGTCTCTTTGAAAAAAAAAGTGAAAAAGTTTGTTGGAAGGCTTCCAAATAAAGGTTTTAAAATAAGCCTTAAACACTTGGCATACAATCAACAAGTAACCATAGTTACTTGACACTTGTTGACGGTTATAAGCAGAGTTAGGCGGGAAAGTGCGATACGTAAACAAATAGCGGACATTTAAAATTTTTCTTCTTTGTGTGGAACGAGAAAAGGGGTCATTATACTCTCATAAAACAAACAGAAACCCGTCCCTGGCCTAGGCCCAGATGTGGAAATTGGATGAAGCGAAAACGAAGACTTCAATTTCACTGACCCCCAAAAAATTTAGCTCGGGTGTTTTTTTTTTGTTTTTTTTTTGTTTGTTTGTTTTTCTGTCTGTTTGTTAACTCTCTACCAGGCAAACGGCATATCCGATCTTGATGAAAATTTGACAGGACCTTCGAAATCTCTGAACTTAGAGGTGTATTGTTTTTGGGTACAATCGAAGAAATATTTCTCATGAATATCGTACTTTTACGATTTTTTTTCGATTTTTAGTGCGATATTTTCGTGCCATTTGGGCCAATTCTGACCAAACGGGTGGGGCTACAACGTTCATATTATACATGGACATTAAGGTTATGGTGATGTAGTACCTTTTGAAAGAAAAAGTTTAAATAGTTAGCCAGAATCCATAGAAATAAAGCTTTTAATATAAGTTTTTTACGGTAAATAATACCAATTGACAGGTAACAAAAGAAACTTGACAACAATCACCTACAATGCAAAGGCAGCAAAACAAAGAACTTGCAAAAGTAAAGATATCCCATGCAAACTAAAATTTTTAAAAAGCTCATCCATCAACGCGGCGGGACTTTAGCGTTTTCCTAGTTTATAATGCAAAAGTGTAGGTCTAAAGTTCCATTTGGCTATAGGACTAGTAAAATTCATAATTACATTACATGTTTGACAAGCCTAGCCAACCCTATGCCAGCAAAAACATTGTTCTGATATGAACTTGCTCATCTGTTTGTTTACATAATTGCAACAATCAAATCATTTCATACAACTTGTCTTTCGATTGGCCCGCGTTTATGAAGGCACTGCCATCTAGAATAAATATAGAACTTTTTCGAGCTCTTTGCTATACGCAAATCTTTTTAAAGTGTTTGGATTTCGTGATACTCTTTCAACCATAGGCATCTATATAATTGGCTAGACCAGCAGTCGGTGGTCCACTTCCGGTACAATTAGAAGCCATCTTAAAAGGGACAGTTTACATGTTAATCAAATGGGAGCGATTTGTGGCCAAATATTTCTCAAGATTGCTGCCAGGTTGACAGGTAAGCATACTAGCCTTTAACACCAAATGATTACTAAATTCCCTTATGCAATCACTTCGTATTGTTTCTTTTGTTTAATACCATGCTGCACAGGTTAAAACCATATCAAACAATCCAGTAAAATACTTTATTGCATTAAAAAAGCATAAATTAAAACACCAAATCGCCATCTTGAAATGGGCCAGTTGAGTCTTCAATTTGCTACGCTCGCGCCTGTGCGGAGGTATAGGAGACTGCTAATCTAGGCTACTATAGGGGTTTAATATCAATGCTTTCAACTCACAACCCATGACGTTTTCCACGATACCGTTCAAGAATACCAATTCCTTCGAAAACGAAAACGACTTCGTTTTCAAATTGCGTTTTCAACTCATCTCCCACGAACTCAAGAATTGGGGTCCAGTCCTTATACCGTCGTTATACCATGGTTATACCACCTATACCGTACCCAGGATGTACATGAATCCGGGTCTAGATATTTACATCCTATATTGTTACTGCTAATACCATAGAATTTAAATCAACTTTGATAAAATATTTTATATTTTAGCAAATAATTTTGTAATGGAACTTGAAAAAGTAATGAGATCACACACATTACAAAAACTTGTAGAAATACAGCCAAACCTTACACACTCAAAAGGAATGAGATCTAAAAAAAGGGCCAAGCTCATCTACCCTTCCACATAAACGTACAGTGTCCCATAACAGCATCCTCGAAAAGCTTGGCAAAATAGAATTTGCATGTTATTACGTTTAAATTAATTAGAAAAAAGAACTTGGATAAACTATTACGTTAAATTAATAATCGCAAATTCTATTTTGCCAAGCTTTTCGAGGATGCTGTTATGGGACACTGTACGTTTATGTGGAAGGGTAGATGAGTGTGGCCCTTTTTTTAGATCTCATTCCTTTTGAGTGTGTAAGGTTTGGCTGTATTTCTACAAGTTTTTGTTATGTGTGGTGTACAGATTGAGTACAAACACTCGCTCATTCACTGTCATTGATTCGCCATGTTGGTATTACGTCTTGATTTTACTTACTAGGCCTACCAACCTTTTTCGCAAAAACACTCACCTACAAAACCTTGAACGTCGTTATTTTTTTAAAAAAAGGACTTTTATTACAATAGGATTTTCGTTTAAAATAGCTACGTTAATGGTTTTGAATTTTTTTTGTTAGTATAACAGTAAAAACGTGATGATTCTATTAAGGATTGTTTTTATTATGTTCTTGTAAGGTTACTTGCAGTGAGTACAAAATCTCAGCACGGTAGGAATAAGTTGACCTAGGCCGCGTCGCTCCTCGCTACTTATAACTTTCTTTTGTTTATAAAACAGAAGCGGAAAATTATTTTTCTTGGTTTCCGCGCATTTATTTTTAATTTACTATGAAATCTCAGTGATTTGGCAAAGAAAATAAAGTAAAATCCAAAAAATTGCGATTTCGTCAAACTAGTAGGCCTAGAGTTCCTAGCCTATCTGCTTCTCAATGCAGAAGGTCCAGGGTTCGATTCCCGCTCAAGTCAAGTTTTTTAACTTCTGATTTGGACTTCAGTCCATCAGTTCTTGTCTTAGGAGTTTGTAAACGGTGACTTTGGAGCCGTCCTAGCAACGAAGCACATAATAAATTTCAGAGTTGTTCTGAATCGGCCTTGTTGATTCTGGCGTTGATTCGCGGGTGTTCGCACTGTCCATACCACTGATGCTATATTTCCTATTAAAAATATCGATCTTTGGTTGGTTATCGCTCACTCGTCGATTGCGTCGGGGCCTGCAGGGTTGGCTTGGTCGCTTTGATTTAAAGTCCCCCACTGAAAATCAGTTCTATAACTGAGTGGGTAGACTCTAAATAAAATTTATTTTTATTTATTTTTTATTGTCGTTACACATTGTGGTAAAGTTACGGCTACTCTGGATGTGACGCAAATACGTCGACCCTCTCATTTTGGTAGGCCCTAGCCTCAGAAAATGAATATTTCAACTAAAAGTTTTGTGCTAACAAACAATAAAGCAGGCAAGAAACAAGCAGGCAAGCCTAGCCCCTAATATAAGATTGAAAAAAAACTTAAAAATAGAGTGAAATTTGAACCCGCGAGCCTCAGCATAGGAATTTCTCTTGTTACCGCTACTTTAAAGTGGACAGTATATAATACGACTATTGACCTCTAGTATACCTAGGCCTACGTTGCAGGTTGCCCAAAATACAAAATTTAATAAATTATTGCTGTTTTATATCTAGAAAGGGGGTAGAACTACAAATTGTTTTTGTTTTGCAAATACTTTGCAAAGTAGGCTAGCTAGCCTACCCAACCATCGAACTCACACCTAAATCATCTTAGACTTTTCCGAACATAGGCCTAGAATAGGCCTAAAACCCAACTTTGTAATTTGTTAAATTGGCTATTGTGGCTATTATGTAATTGTATCTCTACTGTAGGCTAGGCCTAGGCAGAGACCAGGTAGGCCGGTACTTTTTCGGTTGGGACCGGCCAACTTTTCAACACTGTCTGGATGGGAAAAGAAGGTTAGGGGGTGGGGGGGGAGCGTTAAAGTGCGTAATAATATTAATGATTGTTAATTATATTAATGATAATGATGATAATAATAATAATAATAATAAATGGTTTATTGTCATAGTATCTACATTTTGCAAGAAGCATTTTCAGATGTACAGACAAATACAGAAAATATAGAGAACAGTAAAACTTATAGTTATAAATTATTATATAAATAAATAGACAAGAAATATGTTCATGAATTACACTTTCATAATCTTGAGTCCAAACTTAACTAATACTAATATAATAATAATATAATAATATAATAATAACTACTACTAATATTGTAAAACATACATATGCACTTTGCCTTAACCTACTTTTCCCCTAACATGAAAAGTTGGCAGGTCCCAGCCAAAAAAGTACCAGTAGGTAGGCCTAGGCTAGACTAGTTTTGTCCTATGCTGTAGGCCTAGCCTGTGGGCCTACACTGAGTTAGACCTGAAGCTAGACCTGGACCCAATTCAGACACACCTTTTGTGTATGAAATATCCCTTTGTCTAGGCTTGATGCTTATCGAACTCTTGATTTTTTTACTAGACTTGGGCGGGCCTAGTCCTGTATGGTGTACGCAGTCTTGGGGAGGAACGCATTCCTTTTTCAGGAACTTTTGTGGGAATGCGTTCCTTTTCTTAAAATCAGGAACTTGGAACGAATTTAACGTTCCTTAATAAGTTCCTTTTGCCGTCGTAATCCCGTTGAATTCCAGTACCTGATATTGTAAACCAGGGGTGGACAAATTCACCAAATAGTTAGGGGCCAGCAACAAATACTGAGGGGTCAGCACTTTTGCGGTACAGCTGGGGTCTGGCTGGGGCAAAGCCCCAGCCGCCGGAGGCAAATTTGCCAAAGTCTAAAAATTTTTTGGGTATTGCATAGCGTTCGATTCCCTAAAACGCGATTTAAAGCAAATTTGTATCAATCAATAATAACTTGTGGAAGTAGCTAGCCAATGTTGCCTTGATAAATGAAAAACACTCACCAATATATGCTGCAAGGTGCTTGTTTTATTAATAATTATTTTTATTTTTAGGATGCACTGGTAGTCGCTAAGTTAGTGGTAGTCTGTCGGTGACCTTGCACATGTCTCTGTCCTTTGGTTTCAAAATACCAGTGTTCCACAGATTTTGTTGGATCAAAATTAACAAGATCTGAACCATTCCATAAAAAAAAAAAAAAAAAAAAAAAATTAAAAATGTATTTTTTACTTTTTGATGATTTAGGGGCCAGCATGAAATTTTTACTCGCCCGGGCGAGCGGGCGACCGGTAATTGTCCACCCCTGTTGTAAACTGCAGTACAAAAAATATCAATGTGACATCTTGTGTTTTCGAAAATGGCCCACCCTCGTCAGATGGCCTGGGAGCCTGGGACTCACTTTGATAAATAAGAGTAGCCCCCTAATGATGGGGTTTTGCCAAGTCTCCTGTATTTCCCGCTTCCCGTATCAACTCGACCCGGGAACCACTTTTCCCGTATTTCCAAATTGTGTAAATTCAACTTTGGATATTAGTTAAAAATTTGAAATTTCATAAACTCCCGCCTCGTCCTCTCGCCTCTGACCAGTGGAAGCCGGTGGTTGCAGTGCTGGGATGATCTAGCCCCACCCTCCCCTCGCCTTTCCCTACTCATCACCTCCTACTAGCCCGCACCCGCGACGTAAATCTTAGCAGGCTTCCCGGCTTGCCGTGCATTCAGGCGGTGACCTTGTTCCCCGCCAGTCAGATTTGTTGTATTCACGCTTGGCGGCTCGAAAAACGAGTGACTGAGGATGCAGGGACGTCGAAGTCGATGACACCACCACAAATACATAGGCCCTACTGTATACAAACAGGAAAAAATCAAATTTGCACAATGAATTTCTAATTTTTTACCTGCTTCACGCTTCCTTTATCATCACAAAGTTGTTCATAAATTTTCTGTTGGTGAAGTTTCTTAAAATAGGCATATCCCATTCCCAGCTTGAGTAATATGTGGGTTTTAACTAACTATTCTCGGTCAGAAATGTAAGCTTAAAACGCATAGAAATGCTTTAAAGAAATGACCTTGGTCAAAAAAACTTTGGGGGCGCCCCCAAACCCCCCTGACTTTGTCCCTTCTTCCCCTTTGTAGGAACCTTCCCTACACTTAGGAAATTCCCGTATTTTCACGATTAAAACTTGGCAACCCTACCTAATGATAAATTAACTCATTTCACATTTATTATTGTTTAAATCAGTGATGGTATAAGGAACGTGAAAGGAACTAGGCCTAAGTTCCTTTTGAGGAACGAGGAACGTTTGTACCTTTTTTTTGTATAATTTGTATTTTTAAAGAGCTGAAAATACAATCTTCTCATCCTACTAAGTGCTACCTAGTACTTATCTCAACCTAGGTATAGGCATAGTTATCGATCAGTCTTATTTTGTTTATTTAATCATTAATCTGTATTCTTAAATCAACTCGTTATCAACAAATTAATTGGATGAGCGTAGCGAAGATTCCATTTTAGGCCTACTACACTGGAGAAAAAAAAATCCGGAATGTCTGGGCCCGGGGTAGAATTGGCCCAGAGCATGGCTCTGCTAATCGTAAAAGGCGATTAAAGAGGAAAAGTCCACCTCGCAAACATCAGCTAGTAAGCGGGGAGTATATTACTCCCCGAACCTAGAGGCGAGCTCTGGCAATCGTCGTCGGGGACCTTGCCCCCTTCCCTTGACGACCCCCCGACGACGATGACAATGACACAACGAACGATGACAAAGACGATGACGACCGCGGACGTGAGAAACCCCCCTTCCTCCCTTATCCGTGGCTGGTTCTGACCAGCATGGGCCCCTCCTCTCCCCCCCCCACCCCCACCCCCTTAGGCTAGAGTGGTGCATTATGCCCTAACGGTTGACGCGTCCTTAATCCAAATAAACCAAAAAAATCTGGAATGTTATTTTTCTTTCTTTTTTTTCTGTATTTTTGTGTGTTTGTTAACACGATTCCGGCTAAACCGATACTCCAATTGCGATGAAATTTTCCGGGGGCCTTCGAATTCTCTGAACTTAGAACTACCACTTTTTTTTATCGCAATCGAAAAATTATTTCTCACGAAAATCGCAATTTTACGATTGTTTTATTTTGTAAATAGGCCTACGATTTTTTTTTTTTTTTTTTTTAATTTCTTCGACTTAGTAATGATTTTTTTTACATAACAACAGAAAATCTACATATCATGTGACAGCTCAATGCACTAATTACGCTCATCCAACATCGCGCCTGAAAAAAGCGTTTGCGAAGCTTCCTAGTGTTATTCCTTTTACTTTTAATTTTTTTTCTATATTGTTACCTAGTGTAAAACAGATTATAAACATGTATTTATTACTATTACAAATAATTTATATTCATACCACTTAGGGTGACTAGATGGCCAGGAGTGAATTTCGGGACACTCTTTGAGGCGAAAACAGCAGGGGGGTTTGGGGGGAGCGCCGCAGGCGAAATTTTTTAAAATCGGGGTTTTTGGAGTAATTTCTGAGCGTTTCAGAAAAAATATCGAACTGGATTTAATACTGAAATACTGTCGTTTGTGTAGTCAAAAACCAAAAAACCTTGTAAAAAAACAAAAAAAACATAAAAAAACACTGCAATTCGCTTTGTGGGGGAAATCGTATCACCTACGAATCCATTTTGTAGGTAGTGAGCCTACAATCCTTAAATTTACAAAGCCGCTTCTTAGATTTCTTTGCTTTTTTGTTTGTATTTTCTAGTAGAAATTTCTAATTTTCTAATTTTTTTAAAAGCAAATAAAATAAAATTGTGAATTTACCAATTTCGGGACAAAAGGCGTCCCGAAATGAAATATTTCGGGACGCGGGACAATTGCGTCAAATTCGGGACTGTCCCGCATTTTTCGGGACGTCTGGTCACCCTAATACCACTTACACTAGTGACATTAGCCTATATAAATAACAGTACCCTACCTACAATACACCTCTGGGAAACTGCTCTCGGTCAAACTCTGTTTTTGAGAGCAGTCAACCTATACTCTCTTGACTGTCGCAATTTACAAGTAATGTACGTAATGTAATGTAGGCCTACTTAATTTTAATAATAAAAAATAATAAAAAAGAACGAGGAACGTCTCAGTTCCTTTGTAGGCAGAAGTAACTCAACTTTTCAAAGTTCCTTTTTTTGGGGAAACGTGCCCAAGACTGGGTGTGTGTATAGGTACCTACCTAATTTATGTTAAACAAGACTAGGCCTACACCTACTAGGCCCTACCAACCCTTAAATATGACCCTAGGGGCCTTAGCTATTGGCCTCGCCCAAGCCACCCTGCAGTAGGGGTTTGGGGAGCTTCGGCCTTCCCCAAATGCGTGGGTAAATTTTGTTGGGTTGTTTAAATCTAGGGTTATCTAATATCTAGGACTTTACTGTACCGGTATGTCTGAGAATCAGTGTTCAGGTTGCAGGGCCTACTCCTAAAAAACTAGCATGATATTGCTGCAGATCCCAATTCCCCCCCCCCCCCCCCCCCCCCCCCGAAAATAAAAAGTAGCAAGGGGTGGAAGGAGAGCATGCTCTGGGCATAGGCCATAGGCATAGGCCCCTAGTTGGTCATTTGCTTTAAAACAGGTGTTGCCAGATCGAATTAAGACTTGTTAGGTACTAGGTTGGGCGGACAGGAAGGGGTCTTTGTCGGCGTTCACATTTGTTTATGTTCGGTACAGTTACGTACAAATTACTCGTCCTGCCCCCCACAAAACAATTTAAAAACCTGCCCACATATGAATCAGGATTTTGTGAGCTTCTTACTGTTTCTTTTCATATATAGGCCTACCGTACATTACTGCTATGTAAACCAATTAGGTAGGCCTACGTATTTAAGCGAGCGTTTCTATTTGACTCTGCCAGAAAAAAATAGTCACTGTTTGATTGTTTGTTTGTTTGTTTGTTTTTTTTAAGTCTCACCATAACGTTTGAACGGAGGTTTGGTTCAAGTTGAAATTTGGATCATCCGCAAGCTTCGTTATCCCATTAGTTTTGTGGCAAAATCGTTCAAAAAGTTAGAAAGTTAGGCCTACATTAAGTTTTTTTTTCAAACTAAACGGCGACAAAATCTGAGGTGGCCAAATCATTTAGAATGTCCGTCCGGTCACGAATATGTTAATTTTATTTTGATCCGATAAGTAGTGTAGATGGAAATTACATTTTAACAAAAGTAACGTTACCATGGCAACGAAAAGTCGCACGAGGTTTCTGGCCACTATGCACTGCCACCTAGAAGTAATCAAAATACTATCGAGGAAGCAGTGTATTATTTGTTACCAAAGAGTTAAAATAGTTTTCCCAAGGAAATGATGTCAAGGTCCTCTAGATGGCGGTGGATTTTATCCACAAAGTAAAGGTTTACCTACGGGTTTACCCAAATACCTTGGCAATAATAAATAATATTGGAAACATGGCCCCGTGGACAGCGAACGTCGCAAATTTTAAAATTTAAAAAAATGTGCAACGTAAGTCTAGCTATAGCACGTGCTCGCTTATCAACGCGTCCAACTGAGCGTTTCCTAGTATAAATTACTCTGTACTGTACGTAACTTTTTTTTTATATCATAGATAAGAAAAATTGTAAGCAAAACAGTACGAATAAAATTGAATTGAACTAGCCCAACCCGCCGGAGGAAAAATCGCTAAAGGCGAGATTTTTTAAAATTATTGAGTGAGCGTAGCAAGCGTCTCCACTTGACTCTTATGGCTCGAATGTCTGTTTTTTTTTTGTTTTTTTTTTTCTTTTTCTGTTCAGTACAGGTTGCATTGTTTCTCTGATCGACCTGAAATTTTGCACACATGTACATACCACCTTTGCGGGTTGCTGTATAGTTTTTGAACAAAATCCGATCGTTGGTTATTATAAAAAATAAAATAAAAAAACGTTTCGATCGTTATGAAATTTTGCAGGGTCAATAAGTAGGCCTACAACATTCTCTCCTATTTTACAAATTTTCAGCTAAATCGGTCAAGACCTTAAGTAGTGTAGATAGAAATTACATTTTAACAAAAGTAACGTTACCATGGCAACGAAAAGTCGCACAAGAATTCTGGTCACTATGCACTGCCACCTAGAAGTAATCAAAATACTATCGAGGAAGCAGTGTATTATTTGTTATTACCAAAGAGTTAAAATAGTTTTCCCAAAGAAATGATTCAAGGTCCTCTAGAAGGCGGTGGATTTTAAATGTGCAATGTGGGTCTAGCTAAAGCACGTGCTCGCTTATCAACGCGTCCAACTGAGCGTTTCCTAGTCGTCATGTTTGGTGGCCTAAAACTCGTAAAAGGCTTTTCGACCGCATTTTTCTATTATCCAAAATATGCTACCAAGTCAAAATATAGCCTCTAGTGAATTGCTTTGAAGTTTGAAACCTGGCTCATATAGAAAATCAAAACTATTTTTTCCAATTTTTCTTATCAAACACACGGCCTATATTGCCACTTCTCAAAATAATTTCAAACTTAAATTTGCCCAAGCACACCATTCAAGGTAGGTAGGCCTAGGCTAGTTGTGTTTTTGTGACATTAATTTTCAACTGTTTTACTACAGGCTGACTGAGAAAAAACTATTTTTTTTAAGAATTGTCTTTCCTGCAAATTTTTTCGTTTGGCAGTACAAATTGGTACAAAATACCACCAAACAACAAAATTCACAGAAAAGACAATTGTAAAAAAAAGCTCTCAGTCAGCCTTTTGAAAACTAGTTGAAAATTAATGGCGCAAAAACACAACTACCTACGTTGAATGGTGTGCTTGGGCAAATTGAAGTTTGAAATTATTTTGAAGTGGCAATATTAGCCGTGTGCCAGATCAGAAAAATTTGAAAAAAATAGTTTTGATTTTCTAAATGAGCCAGATTTCAAAGTCTTTCACTATATGTTGACTTGGTAGCATATTTTGGAAAATAAAAAACGCGGTCGAATAGCCTTAAAGTTAAAAGGCGAATTTGAATGCTGTGTCAATCCAATTTTACAATTAAATTAACCTATAATAGAATAAGCCATCCCCATACCTAACAAAAAATCAACAGTCCTCTTGTAAGTCTGATATCTACTCACATTCAAAGAAGATCTTTAAATTATGCATGAAGCCCCTACATAGGCCTACTATATCATAAATGTATAAAACCATTCGTTCACATTGAAGTATTACAAGCTAATTACAAATACAAAATACAATTACAAATTACAATGAAAAAGACTTACAGGTTGCCACGGCTGTCAGTCAGTAGAGCAGAGAGTTGAAAATTAAAAGAAAACTGAAAATCAAAAATGAGTGGGAGAAGCAACAAGGTTTAAATAAATAAATAAATAAATTTTATTTAGAGTCTACCCACTCAGTTATATAACTGATTTTCAGTGGGGGACTTTAAATCAAAGCGACCAAGCCAACCCTGCAGGCCCCGACGCAATCGACGAGTGAACGATAACCAACCAAAGATCGATATTCTTAATAGGAAATATAGCAATCAGTGGTATGGACAGTGCGAACACCCGCGAATCAACGCCAGAATCAACAAGGCCGATTCAGAACAACTCTGAAATTTATTATGTGCTTCGTTGCTAGGACGGCTCCAAAGTCACCGTTTACAAACTCCTAAGACAAGAACTGATGGACTTAAGTCCAAATCAGAAGTTAAAAAACTTCTGACTTAAGCGGGAATCGAACCCTGGACCTTCTGCATTGGAAGCAGATACGCTAACAACAAGACCAACGAGCCACACACAAGACACGCATTTAAACACAATTAAAATAACAGTTTCAAAATACAATTATAATGAATCAAATCAAGTTACACAAATACCAATACAAATTCTCACCGTTTAGCAATATTAAAAGTTCTCATCAAAAGTTCCCAAAAGTTTTATAAGTTCTCAAAGTTTTATCAATGTTCTGTAGTTTTAATAGTTTAAATCAGCCATTTTAAAAACGTTCGTTATCGTAGATTATTTATTTATAGAAAGTTTGTTTTTACCGTAATAGCGCGTTGCCGTTTATTCGTAGTGTAGTTGTAGTTTATTAGTGTAGATTTGTAGCGAGCCCTTTGGTAGGCTAGTGGATGTTGGTCCAGTCCATGGTACCCGCGTCCGTGGCCACAGCCAAGAGTCCCGAAAAATGCGGAAGTCCAGAGTCCGGACCCTCGCCCAGCGTGGTGACTGCCTGGATAGCAGTTTGAAGACTGTCCCTCAGTTGTTCCTCTCGCGAAGATTCGACAAAAAGTTCTGACAAACTGAGTGTTCCGATTGGTCTAATTTTGATTGACGTCATGGTGACGGAGTATAAGTAGTGGCAATCGAGGGGAAATTGAGGGGTAGAATGCCTTGTTTTTGATATTTAGCTGCGGAGAAGTCATGACATCCGTGGGTTTACATAAGACATTCCAAACTCACGCTTCCGTGAATTATCGCTCGGCTCGAAGCGATAGTGATGTCACTGTGTGATGCAAGTTGTTGTTAGTTGCAGCAATAGTGTCACGGTGATTGTAGATTTATGACCGCACGTGCAAGTTGGACTGCGCAAATGTTTAAAGATAGTCCGTTGCAGATAAGTTTCCCACACTTCGATATTGTATCTGAGTCAATGGTTGAATTAACCACTGAGGTCACTCGCGCGTGTAGAATAAACTGGATTTGTATATTATATTATGCACACGTGGCTGATGAATTTGAATAATAACAATAATAAAATGAAATATTATTGGCTGAAATAGTTATTAAAAAAAATATTTGTTTTAATTAGTAAATTATTAAGCGAGCGAAGCGAGCGTTTCCATTTGACTCTGCCGTAAAAAAAGTTTTTTTTTTTTTTGTTTTTGTTTGTTTTGTTTTTGTTTGTTTTTTTGTTTGTATGTCTCGCCATAACGTTCGAACGGAGGCTCGGATCGAGTTGAAATTTTGACCATCCGCAAGCTTCGTTCTCGATTGAATGCCATTAGTTTTGTGGCAAAATCGTTCAAAAAGTTAAAAAGTTACATTAAAGTTAATCGAAAGTTTTTTTTTTTCAAACTAACCGGCGACAAAATCTGAGATGGCCAAATCATTTAGAATGTCCGTCCGGTCACGAATATGTTAATTTTATTTTGATCCGATAAGTAGTGTAGATGGAAATTACATTATAACAAAAGTAACGTTGCCATGGCAACGAAAAGACGCGCAAAGTTTCTAATGCACTGCCACCTAGAAGTTATCAAAATACTTTCGAGGAAGCAGTCTATTATTTGTCACCAAAGAGTTTAAATAGTTTTCCCAAGGAGTCAAGGTCCTCTAGATGGCGGTGGATTTTATCCACAAAGTAAAGGTTTACACACGGGTTTACCCAAATACCTTGGCAATAATAAATAATACTGGAAACGCGAACGTCGTAAATTTTAAAATTTATAAAAATGTGCAATGTGGGTCTAGCTATAGCACGTGCTCGCTTATCAACGCGTCCAACTGAGCGTTTCCTAGTGATTAATATTTAAATGAGTATACTTGGGTTGTCACAACACCTACTTAAAATAATTTGTGCTGGCCAAAGCAGAATAGATTAATGTCTATTTTCTACATAGGGCTAGTACTTAAGATCCAAAAGAAAGGCAACACTAAGCTTATAATGAATCGTGTAAACTTATAAATTATTTGTACCGGTACCGGTAGGCTAAGTAGTATGTTTATCGCTGGTGAATATTAATTTGCAGATGGTTAAATAAATTAACGTAAGTTTTCTCAAAGTAAAACCCCAGTCAAAACCTTATCTGATAGTCACACCAACTTGTTACTGCTTTTTAAAATGAAATTACCACACAATAATTTCCAACATCTTATGCACTGCACTCGGGACACAATAGAACACTCCTCTTGGCACTAGAGAAGCTGAGACCATACTAACCTGTTGAAACAAATGTCATTTTATCCCTTAGAACAGTGACATATCCAAAGGGGGGAGGGGAAGGGGGCCAAAAAAAGTGTGAAAGTGCACTTTAACGTTTCAATTGAGAATATAGAATAACTGTTTTATCGCAATACTAAAGGCAAATTACCATATGTTAAAAAAAGGATTTTAGTAGATACGAAGTTGGTTATTGTGATGCTTTAAAATGCACAGATTTTCACCTAAATGACCTTTGAAAGAGAAAACTTTTAGATCATATTCATACAGGATTTTAGTAGATTAAAAGTTTGTCATTGTAATGCTTTAAACTGCACAAATTTTCACCAAAATGACCTTGAAAAAGAAAAGTTCCCCCCACTTACCCCCCCCCCCCCCCACTTACCCTTCGGTGCGTCTATGAATTAATTGGTTGAACGGTTTAAACCCCCCTGTATGAGTTCCTGGATACGCCACTGCCTTAGAATTAACTGAAAATTTAATGATTTTATTGTGTGGGTAGGGCTTTTTTTCGGCTAAATTAAAAGTATGAAACACATGGTAAAACTCAGTGCAATATGGGACGTTAAGCAATAGACCTATCCAATCAATCGATCATGGGTGCGGTTCCTGAACGGGAGGATGGGGAAGCCCGGCCAACTCGACCTCTCTTGAATCAAACCGAATGACCCAATCAGCACATCAATTTAAATAGTTAAAGTTCTAAACAACAAGTGCATGTTACGGTCTTTGCCATACCTTGCAACTAAAAGTTGTTTAGTCATTTTAGCTTGAAAACACGGTCGAATCTGATGACGGAACTTTAAAATCTTTGTTTCCCGCAAGTCATTAAAATTGTAATAATAACTAGGCCTACTAGGCCTATATTATTTTTGAGAAAAGTAAACAATTTAATTTTTGGAGGCTGCAACAGGTGTTCCAATGCCCCAGATGCAATAACTGAATGACTACCTATGCGGAGTATGTCCTAAGCGTAAGAAAGCTTGGCTTTTGGCCGGATTTTTGAGGCCGATCTGCAACAGCAAGGCAACGGTAGGCCTAACAGGAGTGTAGGCTATGATTTAACATTGCTTATAGTTAGTAGCCAAAATGTATGCCTAGCGGTGACTAGAAGTTATTGTAAAGCGGTCGTTAGCCTGGACTTACCCTAGGCCTAGTCTAGCCTTTTGTAAGACTGTCTCTGTTAAGGCTATTTTTATTTTGAAAGATCAGTGTGAGCTCTATTAATTCTTTCTGTTATTGTTATTGGATTGAAGCATGATATCTGTTGTTCTTGTAATTTTGTGCGGGGTGTGGTCTGCACTCTTGGATTTGAAGGTCAGAGACAGCAGAGCACACAAATACAGAAAAAAAGTTTTCCCATTTTCCTGTTGTGCTAGCTCTAGGGATTTTTTTGGAGCCCACCGGCAATGAGTTTCCGATTTAGGCGGCCATTTTAGCCCATCAAAATGTAAACATTTGCCTAAACAGGCTAGTTTTGCAGAATGTGTCTTGTAAATCCATTATTAGATCATGGAGTTGTATGATAAGGAGGTCTAGTTCAAATGGAACAGCACGTCCACGATCGTGTTTGTTTGTTTGAGCCTATTTGCCATTTTGATTGTTAAAACCACTACTAGCAGGTTAAACTTTGCTACAATGAACTGTGGTAGGCCCTAGGTTACCTTGGTTACCAAAGTAAACAATCAAAATGTCTGCCAATTTGAAGTGCTTACTTGTAACACCGCCGACCACACACCTACGCCTCCAGTACGCCAGTACTATATTTATAACTCCATGATTAGACGAGGGAGCGCAGCGAACGAGTCTTACCACTCACTCCAAGCCAGCATCTGTGATTAAATGTGTTTGTCGTCTGTCGTTTATTCAGTAAAAAATGGACGAACCACTGAACTGATTGCGCTGAAATTTTAAACAAACATCCAGGACCAGTTTTTTGTACATGCTGTAAACATTTTCAGCAAAATCCGTTACAATTCAAATTTACACAAAATAATAAATTGAAAGTAGGCTGAAATTGTGCAGCATTTAATTTCAACAATAGCCTTTGTTCTAGACAAATCATTTTATCGATTGTTACATTTAATTTTACGATTTCTAGATTAGATGGAGGCCGCTACTGCCTAGATCTTCTATTGAGGGACTGAGGACGCCGCAACAGTTGCAGATCTATTGCAGTAGGCCTACTGTCCATGACCATTGTGTGTAAGTAGCCTACTATCCAAAAAGCTTTCATACATTTTTGGATGAGCGAAGCAAAGACTTCAATTTCACTGACCTCCAAAAAATTTAGCTCGGTTGTTTTTTTAATTTTTTTTCTGTTTGTTTGCACGATTCCGGGCAAACGGCATAAGCGATCTTGATGAAAATTGAAGGGGACCTTCGAAATCTCTGAACTTAGAGCTGTATTGTTTTTGGGTACAATCGAAGAAATATTTCTCATGAATATCGCACTTTTACGATTTTTTTTTTGATTTTTAGTGCGATATTTTCGTGACATTTGGGCTGATTCTGACCAAACGGTTGGGGCTACAAAGTTCATATTTTACATGGACATTAAGGTTATGGTGATGTAGTAGTACCTTGTGAAAAAAAAGTTGAAAAAGTTAGCCAGAATCCATAAAATAAACGTACTTTTACGATTTTTTTATTTTTAGTGCGATATTTTCGTGACATTTGGGCCGATTCTGACCAAACGGGTGGGGCTACAACGTTCATATTTCACATGGACATTAAGGTTATGGTGATGTAGTATCTTTTGAAAGAAAAAGTTGAAAAAGTTAGCCAGAATCCATAGAATAAAGGTTTTAATATGAGTTTTTTTTAGGTTTATAATAACAATTAACAAGTAACAATAGAAACTCGACAACAATCACCTACAATGCATTCAAAAATCACTTGCAAAGGAAAAGTGGTCCTACGCAAACTAAAAACTTACAAAAAAGCTCATCCATCAACGCGGCGGGACTTAAGCATTTTCCTAGTATTTTACATAGGTCTATAGTAGGCCTACCTACTTATTACTTCCTATTATCAACTAGGTTTCCCTTGGCAAGTGTCATTAACTGTGACCGCCTATAGATACACTGCTTATGAAGAAATTTCAGGGACTATATTTTCATGGCTGAATTTGGGCAAATCTGCATTTAATTGTTTTACTTTTAAAGGAGTTTTTAATGTAATGTGATGGTCTAGGAGTAGATATTAAATAGCAGTCAATTCATTCCTGAAATACCACTGTCAGGGCTCCAAAATTCCTATGCCCGAGTTGCCCGGGGCAACTAACACTCCAGGCACGGGCAACCATAATTTATAGTTAGTTGCCCTTACGGGCAACCAAAAAATTTGGTTAAAAACTCGAATTGCATAAGATTTCACTAAGTAGAAACCTACTTTATCGACAGACGACAGACGCTCAACGTAGTTCCAAATTGCACTTGGCACAGGCTGCACCACTACAATCGCATTTTGATCGATATCGCCCTATCGACTTTACCCATAATTCAATGCTGTCGAGAAAATGGAGGTCTGAGATTTGTTTACCTTCTCCGTTTTGTGAAATTCCAACCATTTTTTATACTTTTGAACTATTGTGTAAGTATAATATTGAACCATTCTTTAATGGATATACAGAACTTTTTTAACTGTAGGCCTAGTGGAGTAGCTTCAACGTCTCGGCCAACGCCTACTAAGCCACTCACATTTAACGAAGATGAGCCAGGCCTAGGCCTAGCTAATCAACCCGCCAAAGAAGTAACACCTGGTTTACATAACTCTCTTTCTAACGCGGGTTGGTCAATAATGAGGGTAATTTTAGCGTGTAAACGCAATCAAGTAGCTACCACAGTTAAGTTTTTAACTCGAGTAAAACTCTTGAGTTACTCGCGTAACCGGCAATGATACGAGTAGTGTAAACAGAGGACGGTTTGACTTCTGTAACTATCGTGACGCCATTTCCAGGAAACATAACCTTACATCTGATCTCAGCTTCAAATCAACTTAATTAAGCATGTCTGCTTTATAGACAGTAAGACATTACTCTCTATACTTTAGCTTTACGGTCAGCCTGACTTTGTACAGACGTGAATTTTAGGTTAGGTTGACAGTAAAGCGTGCAGCGCTCTGCGTGTGAAGGTTGAAACCTTATGACAACGAGAGTAATTGAAATTAATGTAAACTCAAGTGGGTTACCCCAGTAAATCAACCTGCGTTCAACTTTAGTAATATAAACCAGTCTAAGTAAAATATGACCGAGAGTAGGGCCTATGATAAAAAGCGGGTACGGTACGTTAAGTTATTGACTCGTGGCTATTGTTAAAATAAAGAAAATTGTTGTATTAGCCCTACATATGTAAAAATAAAGAAAATTATTGTGTCAACCTTGAATTGAGTCTGGGCAACTAAAATTTTGGGCTACTTGCCTAGCTGGGCAAGTATATTTTTAAAAATTGTCAAGCCCTGACTGTGGCCTCTGCTATTAGTATCACGGGTACATAAGCACGCATCCGGGTCAGGTTCATTCTCTGTTTTGGGATGTCACCCGTAGATAGGCCTACACACACTCCCGGATTCAGATCTATTGGATCAGGGGTAGGGCCTACGTCGAATAATCGGATTGAAACCGGCGGGTTACGTAGGAAACCGGTTTTCATTTCGTAAATCGACAACACACGTGCAACACAAGGCGCATTCTTATGTTCACTGCCACTGTGTGCTTGGCCTTGAGGTCGCGCGGCGTCCCAGGCAGTCAGCACTCGGCCGGCAGTCACTCCTTTCACTCACCAGTCAGCTTGTTTGGCAGCCGCCCCCACCCCCACCCCCCTCCACCATCAGTGCATCCCGGATGGCTGGTACTCAATTTTCCAATTACATTATTAATGCGGGGGGGGGGGGGCGAATATACACGAAATCTTGCGGAGCGTAAACCGGTTTATGCCGTTTTTTTAAACGATTATCCGGTTACTTGGACGAGTTCATTTTGGCCAGGGCTTTTGTGGTGTTGGTAGATCTAGTTACCCCTATTCAACTCTTCCTAGTCCTAATGCTCGTTATTTTTCTTTTTTCAGGCAGGACTACAACAAACCCACAATTTTTCAAGATACGTGTGCAAGAAAGTAGCCAATTTTTAAATATCTTTCGATTTATGTAAATCATTATGATCAGATTATGTTTTGATTGTTAAGCTCGTTTCAGTGATTTAAGTGATTATTTATTTTTACTTTTCTTTTTAAAATCTTAAAAAGCCAAACAGAACACCTTAACAACAAGCATTATTGAAATCAAACCACAGACGTTATGCGAGGATAATTTGTGATATTGTTTTCATATTGTTCTGTGCTTGTATGTAATTCTTTCCGCTCCCACCTTAGGTTATAGTTCACAGTTCTTTATTGCTACACTTTGCGCTGTTACCCCATGACTTCTCAACGCCATGGTTACAGCTTGGGACGTTAACACTTGGTAAGTTTACTCAGTTAGGGTAGTTAGGGATCCAATTTAGTTTTTTCTGAATATAAATAATTTGTTTTGATTTCATTTTAGATAAATGTTTTAAGACATAGTTCCTCAAAAATTGGTCGGATTCAATATTTAGGATTTTTTTTTACATGTTTCACTAGTAATTATGTTTTTTATTTTAAAATTTCCAAACGATGTTGGTTTCATAAGGCCTACCTAATTTAATATTTAAATCAATTAATGTGCAAGCTAAATAATTTTGTAGACCATTTAAGTTGCTTCAACACTTCAAAATCATAAATACCTAGGTAGAAAATAATGCTAATTTAAATTTTGGACCAAACCATTTACTTGGCCGTAAGTAGTCTAGTTATTGTGTGTTGACTATGTACAAAATTCTTGTGTGCAGCTCTCCCGAGCCAGAGGAGGAGAAGCGACAGAAGAAAGTGAAGAAGTCCAACAGATATTCTACAGGACCCAAGACTGGAGGACTTCAACCATAGGTAGGCGAGTCCTAGACGTTACTTGATGAAGAGGCCTCTTGAATCTGAATGTTGTATGGTTTCAGTGATTGTTTAACTTGATTTGAGACTAGATTTAACATTGTTGAAACAACTTCTTGCTAGTAGGCCTACAGATGCAGTAATTGGTCTTGACAACAAAAAATACTGCTAAAATAAAAATTGTGAATAATTTAACATCCAAAAATTTAACATCCAAACATGATAAGTAGCAGAGAAAACTCTTGGTGTAACAAGCATTGAAACATTACAATTGTTGCCTCTTTTGTCAACTGATGCACAATAAAAGGTGGGATTGCCGGTAGTGCTAGTTTCCTTCACACACTGCAGATAAAGCCCAATACTATAGGCCTACTACTACTACTACTACTACCTACTACTACTACTAAAGAACTGTAACAGTTCTTTAAAGGCAGACTAACCACAGTCTGCTAACTCACGGCCAGCCACTCGCAGCTTCACTGTCGTCGGCTTGAGAGTCGTGACGTCACTTTCATTGTTGCTCGAGGTCCAAGGGGTATTACCGTATCTTTACTCGGAGAGATGTGTATGAATTAGGGCTGAGCTATGACATCATTCAATCATCGATATCACACGAAAAATATCGATATATCGAAATGTAATAATTTTTTTTCAAAAATCTTTTTTTAAGAGTGTGTTTATTTTTCATAATTTGTGGCCAAATAGGTATATCGTCCTTAACCTATTTGACGATTTTTACGATCTCGCAATCGCGTTTTATGACTCGGCACCTCCACCAAATGCACCAGCCAGGAATTTAGACTACCTACCCGGCACCTCCACCAAAATTACGAAATTTAGCATTTTTTGTGTAAATTTCGATATCGAAATTATTTCCAACTATCAATATCAAAATATTGATTTTTTTGCACAGCCCTAGTATGAATCCTGTATCAAGCTTGGATTTTGTAATATACCTAATAGGCCTACTAGGGATGCACCGATTCCACTTTTTTTACCGATGTCGATTCCCGCCGATTCTTTTGAAATACTTAGGGCCTACATATCTTTACTAAACCATTCGTGCTTTTTTTTTTTTTTTAAGTTCTTGGCCCATAAGCTTAGCCTAGTGAGGCCTAGGCATATTAGATACACAAAAGGCCTAGGACCAGCCAGTGAATTTGGAATCTGGTCTAGGGAGGCAAAGGATAGATTCATAATTTTACTGTTAAATGTTAGTTTAGAAGAGTGAAATGTCCGCAAGTGTTTTAAAATGTTGGTTGTTGTGAATATGCAGCAGTTTGAGCCCCCTCTTTGACAGTTGAGCCTTGCAGTAGTTAATTAGCGCTTCCGAAATATCGCCTTCTTTCAGTGTGCAGTGTTTCCACACTAAGGGTGTGTCTGAATTATGGTCCAAGTCCAGGTGTAGGTCCAAGTCCAACTCAATGTTAAAGTGCTATACTAGCCTACAGTAGAGCTGCCTGCCGGGCAAAGTCAACACTACCTAAAGTTAGGTTAGGTGTGCATTCGATAGTCCTTTGTAAAGTATTTGTTTATTAAAAGTATTTGTACATCTAGTAAAACCAATTAAATACGCGATAAAAACAAACAAAACTTAAATGTTTACCTTTATTTAACAATGCATTCATTTATTGTTTCTCTCGTTGTCGCGGACGGCCATTTTGAATCGGACCTAAAACGAGTGTACACTTTCGATTGCTCGATCTATTTGTCGACTTGGACCAAGAATGGACCTAGACTTAGACTTTTCAGACAGTACTTTACACGCCATCGACAGATAATCAGTACCTAACTACGTTGTTAGACGTGGACTTGAATTTGGACCTAGACCTGGACCTGGACCTAGACTTTGAATAATTTTCAGACACACCCTAAGCTAGGTTTCTTGCCTTCCATTTTTATCGCCAATTAACGGGCAGTTCGGCCTAGGGTCTTAATCCACAGATCGGTGTCTTGATCACGTCATAACGCTGGACATCATAGGGCTAGATGTCGCCATTTGCGATGTTTTGCCAAATTGCTCACGTGTAAAACCGCTTTCAGAAATATTCGGTGAAAAATTGTGTCACATCTTGTTAGCTCGGGAGCGCTCGCTTAGGCTGCAGAGCTCGCTCCACTTCGAGCGCCATTTTACAGCCACTCGCAGCACTAAATAGAAAGAGTCAATAAAGAAGTTGTACCGGCAGACTTTAAAAATCGCGGGAATTTGGAATCGTGGAATCGGCATATTTTTACGCTAGCATCGGCGATGCCGATTCTATCGATACCCAGAATATCAAAGATTCCCTAGAATCGGCATCGGTGCATCCCTACCTATTACCTAATAATTATTCTTCATACTCTAAAGTCTCAATTATCTATGACCACTCATTGTCTTACGCTGCAATTGATGAACCAACACACTCATTCAACACTTCAAACTTATTAATTAAACTCTCCGCTCTCGTCAAATGAGCAAGGCGCTCTTTGGCCGAAACAGTTTTAAATTTTTGTGTGTAATGTATATATTTATTTATTTGTCTCTTTCTTATCTACGAGATCCCTGCAGTCACCGACCAGGTAAGCTGTTGGGTTCCCTCTCCACACCCCCATTTTACACAAACTTATTAATTGTTTGTCTAGCCTGTTGGTCGGTTGGATGAACTTAGGCCAACTTTTGTCTATCCTACTTATTTAAATATATAGAAACTGATTTACTGACCTGTAAATTTATATAAATTTTCTCTTGTAATCTACAAGGGCCCAGGGACTATGCATATTTTCGGTCAGCTTGTTAAACCACAACCCCCATAAGAGATCCAGATTACACCGTTGCATTCGGCATCCAAGCGTGGTTTGCCCAAGCTCATCTGACAGTTTGTACAGAATTGTACAGAATCTTGACATGTTTTTATTCAACATTTCAGGACGCGCCCAACATTCACAGCGGAAGAGTTCACGACAGGCTCCTGGCGGTACAAAGCTGGCAGTTGGACGAGATGTACATTGTAGAAAAGAAATTGTGAGCCCAACATTTGTTTATAATGACAGTGTTGCTAATTCAAAGACGTGATCTGATTGCATTACCTATTTTGACAGTGAAAGTTAAGCCTCCAGTGTTAGTTATTTCTCTATGTTTGTCAATTACTAGTTACTACAGTAAACCATCGTTAATTTGAAATTGAAGCGACTTCAACAAAACCATTTCGAAAAAACTATTTTTGAAAAAATTGGTTTTTGTTTTAAATGTTTTATACTTAGGCACATGTTTTTTTTTGGCAATTTCATAGCTGTTAGGTGATAAAAGTCAAGCCTATTTAGTAGGTAGCTACAAAATATTCTAATTTTATTTAGGCCTACTTGGAATTACGAACAATATAAAATTCCCATGGCCATCGGTTATTGCGTTGAAATATAAATATTGTGCGACTCACTCAATTGCAATAATATTGTGGCCAAAATATATCGCGCTGATATGGTCTTCACAGCCATATCAATATCACTCAATGTTAAAACTCGTTTTCTCCCATGTACGTCTATTTATGGTTGCGCGCCATGTCATCACTAGTTAGCGGTCGGCGGCTTCACCTGAGAGGGAGCGAGCGCGAGGATCGTAGCCAAGCCTCGGTCCGCGGTTGCCAGGGCAACGAGGATCTAGTATGTGACGCACAGTAGAACGTAATGTGAGCGTCACAACGTCATCACGAGTAGACGGCGGCGGTTCACGCTAGAGGGCAGAATGCGCAGAGACTTTTCGTAGCCAATGTCCTCGTCCGCGGTGCATTTGCAAATGATTTAGTATGTGACGACACAGTAGACGTAATTCGACGTACATGTGTCATCACTAGTTTGTCGCGCGGCTTCACGAAGAGAGCGGAGCGCGAGACATCGTAGCCAAGCACTGTCCGCGTTGCCAGGGACAACGAGATCTAGTATGTGAACGCACAGTAGAACGAATGTCAGCGTCAACGTTGGTCTACGTTAGCGTGCGGCTTCACCTGAGAGGATGCAGCGTCGAGATCGTAGCCAGCCTCGTCCATGAATTGCCAGAACAGATCTATATTTGACGCAAGTTAACGAATGTAGCGTCACAACGTGTCATCACTAGTGCGTCGCGGCTACTTCACCTGGAGAGCGGGCGACGGGGATCGTAGCCAAGCTCGGTTCCCAGAGTTGCAGACGGCAACGAGGATCTAGTATGTGCGCACAGTAAATCGTCTAATGTATGTCACATCGTGCATCACATAGAGGTCGTCGGCTCACCTGGAGGAGCGGCGCGAGGAATACGTAGCCAAGCTGTACCGCAAGTTGCCAGGCAACGAGGATCTAGTATGTGAAGCACTAGTAGACATAATTAGTCAAACTTCTCACTAGATGCGGATCGGCGCTTCACTGAGCGGGACATTCACGCGTAATAATACGGGGTTAGCAACCTCGGTCGCGCGTTGCCAAAACGAGATAATGTGACGCACAGTAAACGTAATGACGTCACAACGTGTCATCAAGTCTAGCGTGCGGCTTCACCTGAAGACGTGGATGCGCGCAGGATCGTAGCATAGCCTCGGTCGGTTGCCAGGCAACGAGGATCTAGTATGTGAGCACTGTAGATAGTTAATTGTGAGTGTCCAACTGTGTCAACATAGTTTAGCGGTCGGCTATCACTCTGAGTCAGGGAAGAGCGCGAGGATCGTTAAGCCAAGCTCGGTCGTCGGTTTGCAGGCAACGAGTGATCTATGCCATGAACCACATAATATGTCTTGTGAGCGTACAACGTGAATACTAGTTAGCGGTCGGACGGCTATCACCATGAAGACGGATGCGAGACAGCGAGTATCGTAGTCAAGCCTCGTCGCGGTTGCCAGGTCAACGAGGATTAGTATTGACGCACAGTAAAACGTAGTAGCGTCAGTGTCCCTATTTACGGTCGGCGGCTTCAACTAGATGGGAGCGAGCGCGAGGATCGTAGCCAAGCCTCGGTCCGCGGTTGCCAGGGCAACGAGGATCTAGTATGTGACGCACAGTAGAACGTAATGTGAGTGTCACAACACTTAGAACCGGTCAACGCCAGTGGCAGAATCCAAACTTTTTTGCAATGTCTCATTCTGGAAGTCATTTTTTTAATTTTTTTTTTGTGACAATCGTGGTTTCATTACATGTTCGCTTCATTTTTGTCGCCTACACTCTCAAAAGCACGTGAACACTGAACAGCTAAGCAAACAAACATTTCATTCAACTATGACTATGATGATCGTTGCTGAAAGCTACGAGAGGATTCAGGGTTGGTCACTTGAGCTGCTGCCTGCATGCACGTCGAGATGGCTTGCAATAAATAAATAAATCTATATTTATTTAGAGTCTACCCAAGTTACTACACACAATGCTAGTGGCGATCTTTTGTCTTACTTCCTGTGGATCTCGGCGCACTAGTGTTTGGAATGTAGCCTAGTGGCTTCAGAGTTCAGACCGTTGAAAATGTATTGGTTGAAGAAATTCTCTCAATTTGTACATGGGCTAAAAAGTTCTTCTTGCCCATTTGGACCTCAAAATACTGTTTGATTAAAATTTAAAAGCAAATTCCAAAGTAGCCGTATGTAATACTGGTAGGCCTACATAAATATTAAAAATACTACACTGACTGTCGGGATCAATGTTTTCGTTCTAAATTCGTAAACATTTAACTACCCTATATCAATTAACGAGGGTTTACTGTACTGCGATACATAAAGAAATACTGACATAACATAAAATCTCAGCCACTTCAAGATCTAAGACTTTGAATTAGAAACATTTGTGCGCTCATGATGTGATATTAGAATGCAGACTTAAAACTGAACTGATGATTTTCTTGTAGATATTATTAGCATTGATATGTTTAACCTTTGTTAAAATGATGTTTACTGTATCGGCTCAGTCAAGAGAAGACAGTCGTTTAGAAAAAAACATCGGTTGGTTTTGAGTCTGTTTTCTATGCCCATGAACACACAATATGTCTTGTAGTTATAAGTAGAACATTTAAAGGACACACCATAAACTAATGCAGAAAGTTATGTTTTTCATATTTTATCATCAACAATTATTATTATTATAAACATACTACGTAGGCCTATTTGGGGGGAAATAATTGGGTACGAATAACTAGGGATGTGCATGATAAAGTAAACTAGTACTAACTAGGATTCGTTTTTTGATCTAGTATTTAACTTTGTCATCATCATTCAATAACTTATGTTCTCAAAGTGGGCTTATGCTTAAGAACCTTGTATCAAATATCAATACAGATGGGCCTTCAAATTCCAACTCGACACCTTCTCGCGGTTTGGCCCGTGAATAGGGGAGTTTCACTCCCTGAAACTAATGGCGAGCTCTGGGTCGTCGTCGGGGAACCCCTTCCCTTTGACTACTTCCCCGACGGCGACGACAATGACAACACGGACGGATGATGACACAAGACAGAGACGACCACGACGTGGGGGAACCCCTGCCCTCCCCATATGCTTGTGGCTGGTTCTGACCAGCACAGGCCTGTCCACCCCTTGTCCCCCCGCGTCATCCCTTATGTCCCTCCCTTCGTCTCGATTAGCCAAGTTGCATAAATATGAGACGTAAAGCAATATCCAATCAATCAATCAATACAGATCTTTGTGTAAGTTGCTTTGTGCAACTTATAAACAAGTGACATTTTAATTCTCTATGTACGTCTATGGGTTTGAGTACTCTAGTCTATGTTTTTCTTGTAAGCATCCTTCATCGTCGTCTATCACCACTCATCGTCTCAAATAGCCTAAGTGAGGCCTATATCGAGTAAATATGTACCACATACCTAAAATTCACAGTTGCCACCTGGCATAGGGCCTAACCCTTAGAATTGCTTACAAGGTTTTTGTTAAAACCTAACCTTCCCTAGCTGGGAAAACTTATATTAGAACCCATATTTGATTGATTTGTACAGACCAAAGCAGTGCAGCTTTGAAGAATCTTGTACGCCTATACAGTGCAGTCAAATATGTCACATGTTTTAACTTTTAACACGTTTTTATGTTATATAAATGCAATTTGTAGGGTTGCTGTTCAATATGAATTTTTATATTGATATCGATTGATTGATTGATGATTGATATTCAAATCATTGAAATCAAATACTTTCTCCCATACAAGGCGGACCATTTGCTGAAGTATCAATTTGTTTCTCCTTTGCGTTTACTATTCCCCTTCGTCCACAGTTTCTTTTCCTGCTAGCAACGATCTTTTACATGGCTGAGCCAAATGGCACTGTCAACACAGTGTCATTATCCGTCCCTCTCTTACACTCGGCCGGCCGACAGCCGATCCACTCATTGTTTTCTCTTATTCTATTTACGTCTTCTATCCAGTTTTAAAAACTGATTTATAAAGGAAGACAATTAGATAAAATTTAGTTCATAAATACACAACAAAAAATTGAAATACCTAACATAAGTGGAGTAATAAGATACCAATTAGTGAGCAAACACTACTTAATAAATGTCGATACCGGTACAGAAGATGGGGGGGGGAGGAGGCAGAAGCCTTGGCCTTGAGCAACGTGAGATATCGGTGGGGCTACAACAGCTATGCATGGTGGATACGGTACGCAGTTCACGAGTAGACACAGAATATGTGTTTGAGTGGACACGAATCACATGGTGATTTAACCCTATCTAGGCCTACTCCAATGTAAAGGAATTTGTTGGTTTATCAATTATCTTCTGTGCATAACACTAGCTGTGAAGGTGCTGTACACCGTGAGCAGTCATACACAACAAACATGTGAATGTTCTGCCCTGCAATACACGAATGCAATGCAATTTGCCTGATTTACAGTGGAGATGTTTGGCCCTCAGTATATATTGTGCCATATGCGTAATGTAGGTCTCACAGTGATTACGTTCTACAATAGATCAAACTAAGGATAAAATTAATTAATATCGAACCCTATTTCCAACTAAGTCGGGTAGGGGTTGGGAGGTTCCCACCACATTCTTGGCTCCCGGGGGTTATTATGTTATATGCCGGCTAGCCATGCCTGACGCTTCTCTCACATCATCTTTTTCTTCCTCTGCGTCATCAATTTCACTTTCTTCCTCTCCTCTGTCTTCTTCCTCAGGGACCTCCACCAGTTTTTTTCCATATTTTTCGTTCTTCCCAACATCTTTCCTGGTTAATCCTTTCCCAAGCTGCCTTTCTCTTTTTCAAATCCATTGCTATAACTTCTTCCCATCTCAGCCTACGCCTCCCTCTTTTTTCTGTTTGTTTCCTGCGTCTTGTTCATACTGTATCTTCGGAATCCTGTCCTCCTGCATCCTCTTCATGTGTCCAAACCACCTCAGCCTTTCTTTCCCTAGCTTAAAGTTTAACTCTCTACTCCCAGTTCCTTCCTTATCTTCGTGCTCCTCATCTTATCAATCTTCGTAACTCCCATTACACTCCTTAAAAATTTCATTTCCGCAGCTTGAATTTGTCTTTCTTCTTTACCCCCAACTGGCCATGTCACTGCACCATATGTGAGTACCGGTACAAAATATGCTTTGTATATTAAAAGTTTGCATCGCCTTGGCACTTCTTACTTCCAAAGCAGTTTCCTCACTAACTGGAAGAAACTCTCTGCGATACCAGTACGCCTTGCAATCTCCGCGTCTATTTTTCCATCGTCGGAGATTATGCTGCCCAGGTATTTAAACATATGTGTCTCTACTAGTTCTTCCCCTCGAAGTACAATCTTTTTCCTATTCCCAGACCTCTTACTTTTCCCCATAACCATCACTTCACTCTTGTCAATGCTTATCACTAGTCCAAATTCTTCTGTGCGTTCATTCCATTTCTCCACTTTCTTCTGTCCTCTTCCCATGACTTCCCCCATATGAGTATATGGTCAGCATATATTAAGGCAGGGTTGCCACCAAGAAAAAATAAAAATCCTGTTTGAGCACATCAAAAATCCGTAGAAATCCTTAAATGAAACACCCAAATCCTTAAAAATTCTTTTAATGCCCAAATGTACTAATTTCGATATGATATCGATATAATTATAATGTAATTGTTTTAAAAAATTTAAAAAAATATATATTTTTTAGGAGAAGGGCTTAGGCCTATTTTTAATGATTTGAGGCCAAATAGGGTTGATGAGGTATCACCATAAATGCATTTTTAACGATTTTTACGATCTCATAACCGCATTTTATGACCCGGCATGCACCACATGCACCAGCCAGGTTAATTTAATTTGACTACCTACCCGGCACCTCCACCAAAATTCTGAAATTTTGCATTTTTGGTGTAAACTTTGGTATTTATACATCAAAAATATTCCCACTTATCGATATCGCATTAAAATAAAGATTTTTTGACCATCCCTTAGTAAAATACGGCGTAAAACAAAGAACTTTTTTTTTTTTTTTTAAATCCGTGAATGGGAATAAAAATCCGTCGATCCGTTTTGCACCCTCAAAATCCGTTAAAACGGATAAAATCCATAAAAACGGCAACCCTGTATTAAGGTTCTGGACGACTCCGGCCCACCTCTCTCCACTTTCCTCAATATCTCGTCGAGTACTGCTGTATATTGAAGAGCATCGGTGACAGTACACTCCCTTGTCTGAGACCTGTCTTGACTTCAAACCAATCCGTTCTGCCATCCTTAGTTTCCACGCAACTCACATTCTTCACATACATACTCTGTACTCTTTCCACCAATCTTATATCAATCTTTTTTTTTGGAGGCATTCCCAAACTCTCTCTCTGGGCATTCTGTCATAAAACATAAGGTTATCTGTAGTTCGTTGTAATGTTTCGGTTTAAAAATGGAATTTGAATGTCAGGGTGAAAGTCGCGGTCGGAATGTCTAAAGTCGGAATCTAACAAAGTCTGTAAAGAGTCCACAAAAACGGCATCTCGTACAAAGTTGGGCAACCTCAGCCACCATATTTTATTTTGTGATTAAATTAAAGAAAATAAAAATGTGCCCTAAAATCTAGAAGTTTCTTCGTAAAGTTTTTGGCTGAGAAACAAAATGGATGGTAAAGCAAAACTATTACGTAGAGTGTTTATGTGGTGGTACCAGTAAGTATAAGTTGTTCAAATCAGCGATGGCTCACAATCGTAGTCGTAATGTCGGATTTGGAATCTAAAAGTCAGTAGTAGTTGTAAAAAAAAAAAACATTGCTTATGGTAACCGCTGACTCTATCTTATTTTGTGACTATACCTACTGAAGAAAATTAAAATCCGGGCCAAAATCTAAAACTTTCAAAGGGTAGGCTTAAATAGCCTTTGTGAATTTTTGTCCAAAAAACAAAACAGATGGTAAAGCAAAACTATTACGTGGAATAAAAATATTTGATAACATTCTTTAGAATGAGCGGTTCATTCATATTTTGGTCGTTGAACATCAATCCAGGAAGAATCAATCGATTATTGATAGTTTCTGGAAATAAACACACCGATAGATAGACAGATATTATATTGATTGTTTATCATTGACCCTAGTAATTCCACTAATAATTTGGGAGTAAGGAGGTACTGAGTGTAAAACTGTTGCACATTTCATGCTACTGTCAGTACGTAATGTACCAGATCAACGTGTCAACTTCTCTAGAGCAAGTGGGCTCTTAGTTATTACAACTTCATTTGGGAACGCACAACTAATAACCAAACATTCCAAAGTCCTAAGAGGTCGACCGAAGTGCACAAGTACCGTATTGTTCCGAATAAAGCACGACCTCGAATATAACACGACCCCCAATTTTTCAGAATCATTTCAAGAAAAAAGAAAAAAATCAAAGAAAATTAAAATGTACATGAAACACTTACAACAAAACATTTTGAACAATGTTAGGGCCTAGGCCTATGGTTTTTTACAGGGTAGGGCCAAGCACAAGCTCACATGTCAACCACAGTTCACCAGTCTGATTCCTGGTCTTCAATGTTTACGTCGTGGGGGGGGGTTGGGTGGTGGGTGGGGGTTATACTAGGCCCTAGTATCTATGGTCGTAGGCCTAGCCCTAGCTCCTTCGCAATCCCTTGCTGATTTGTAGGCAAGGAACCTTTCATTTTCGATCGCGATCAGCAGTCTTCATTTGTTCATCTTGAGCCTTTTCATCTTCTCCTGCATCACTCATTTATTACGTTACGTAACTCTTAGCTCTTAGCACGCAAGATAAAACAAACCCCGACAAACAAAATCTATGTATGGTCAAGCTAGGTCACATGTGACACGTAAGGATTCTGACGACTTAGCAGACAGTTTCGCCCAAGGTTCGGCCGAGTTCAGTGGCTTCGAGTGTGTGGCGATGGCGCCAACGCAGCAGACTAATGCGCGGAGTTGTATAGAGGCGTGGCCTATGTTCAGGCGCTATTTCAATGCAACGCGCGAATAACGCGAGTGCTTTTTTGAGATTGGTATTTTCGAAAAAAACCGCGCTATAATTCGAAACAATAGACGGTACGTCATTTTGGTTTCAATTCTCAAACACAGCTGTCAAACACAAAATCAAAAATTAAAAACAGCTTCTTTCACTGAATGTAGCCTAGCTGGGCCAGTCATTTTATTCTCGTAACATTCCTATACAACAAATAAAATACATACAAGCCAATTGTTCTTTTTTGTTGTGAATAACTTACGAGTAGTATTTGTGCACAACGTAAATCCTACCAATGAAAAAACTGACTTAGTTGCTGTTCAAAATTAGTACATCAAAATCATCCATTACTGTGTTCTGCTACTGGCAGGGTCAGCTTGAGTTTTTAATTCATACTTACCGGTACTGCAAATTTCTTGCTCCTATTTCAATTCTTCCAAATTACAATTGTACCTCTTCCACATCTCTCTCCTCTTGCATGTAAGGCTCCTGTTATGTCTCCTTCCATCCTTTCTAGACCTCCCCCTTTTCTTCTGCTTGCCATACTTTTTTCATACATTCTCTTGGGTATTGGTACGTACTCTTCCGACACTCGTTTCATGTTCAAACCATCTCAACCGTCTCCTTCCTATCCTTTCCCCCAGCTAGTAATGTGATCCAAAGTCAATTTTTTAAGGGTTTAAACTGCTTCATAGATCGGCACGATTACTCCTTTTTCCCCAGTCTCCATCTTATTTACATTAACTTTTTTTACCCCCGTAAATGTTTCTGAAAATATTTTCTGAAATTTTCCCAAAACAGAATTCCTGGAAATTTTACATTACTACTTCTTTCTATTACTTCTTGCCATTACCAACTATGGAAATGTTATTGAATATCGATTATCCAACAATTATAATCAATCATAGCATAAGCCTTCTTTAAGCACATATTATAATAGCAATTGTTGTAATAATTTGGCCCGTCTAGGGCTTGAACCCAGAACCAGAACCGTCTGAGATTATTGTGTGCATCCCTACTGAAAAATAGGACTATAGAAAGTAAATACTTCTGTGTAATACAATTAAATGTCTAGTTCTAGTAAAGCAATCAATCATAAATTATGCCGGTGTACGCTTATGTTTTGGTGTGTCCTTATAATGTGGTGTTGGTACTTGGTATTATAGCTTGCCTTGCAGATTGAGTCACATTATCTTAAAGCTTCTTGGTGTGTTATTGTGTTGGCCACACTGTTGAAAGGGTGAGCGGTTGACTCATCATGTTTTCAACACTGTGCTCTTGGTAACGTTATAAATTTCAGTCAAATGTCATTGAACAAACTACAGTATTATTGTTTAAATGGTAGGCTTGTTGGCATTACATTGTAATGTCCACTGCCTACTTGAAAGTTGAAACCACATTCTACAAACATTGTTTTCACATTGGAATAGATTGTAAGGTATTTTTAAAATAGTGTAAGCAGGTAATGCAGTTCTAAATAAGCCTTGCTGGTGGTGACATCATTGGCAGGAGAATCTTGGCCAGTCAGTGGGTCCCAATTCACTTAAATACTGGTCGCTGATTGGCCATAGTTCATCCGTTGATGCCGGCAGTATTGGCAAGGTTGCTTATGAACGACTGTGCTGGTACAGTAAACCTTCCGTTACTTCGAACCCAGATAGGCATTTGACATAAAATCTATTGTACGTAATCATATTGTCACTTTGTGGTCACGCAGAAGTTTATTATTTAGAATTCTGATTATTATTTTAGCCCAAAGTGTAGGGCTATATTTGCATGCTAAATAATTTGTCTGTTAACCCGAGAGTAGTCGCGCCCCTGTTTGTAACGTTAGTAGTCGCGCGCGGTCCTTTAGACCGCATTATTTATTATGGGCTAATAACGTTAGGATGACGTTTTGATTACGAATATAAGGTAATTTATAATATATATGTAACAGCATACCTGGTTATATTAATCAATTATCAATCAATAATCAATAAATAATCAATAAATAATCAATCAATAATCAATCAAACACAGAAAAGTAGCAAACCTACAAAAAGGTATAAAAATATGTTTTGAAACACCCTGTAGTTTGTATTATTAGTAAACCAAGACAGTAATATTATGCCAACACTGTATGTTGAAGAATAATCAACCTACAATAACAAAATACATGTCTCATAATAGTGATTGAATATGCATATTTTTGCCTCCCTTAGTAGTCGCGCAGCGGTCGAAAAGACCGAGCAACCAAACAGGACCTCTTATCTTAGATGAAGTTCTGCAGAAAACTGAATCGCGTATTGCACACTGGCTTCACAAATCTATTTTGGGAAGGTAGGCGGAACTAGACAAGCCACGCATGCGCGCTGTGCAAATACCAACTGTTGAAAAAAAAAGTCGGTCTAAAAGACCACACGCGACTACTCTCGGGTTAAGATATGACAAGAGGTGAATCCTAGATACTGTTTTAGTAAAATAAAAAGAATTTTGTTAGGCTATTATGATTTAGGCCTACCTAATTATTGAACCTACAGTTACCCGGTATTGCAGTACTTGGTGGGTACACAACACGTAGTGCAGCCTATGTTACTTGTTTCCTTATTTAATTATTTATTTTTATTTATTAAAGTTACGGGTAAATGCTTTATTGGATATGATACCCTACTTTTGCAATGTGTGATATGCAAGACACAATCAATATGTATTCAATATTGAATTCTTCAAAATATTTTGTAATTTCATTAACTTTTCAACACAATATCAATAAGATTTTTCAACAAGAATATTATTTGTATTTCACAGGTTTTGTGTAGGTCCCCTCAATTACAAAGTAACTAAGGTTTACTGTGTTGCTACTACTCTGGCCAATTGAATATGCATAATGAATGAGTATCAAGGTCATTCAAATCTCTTGAGCTAATATGACTATGAGGTTCAGTAAACGTCAAAGCCTGGTCATAAAATCTATCGATCAATCAGAATCAGTTACATAATTATTATATTCCAAACTGGATTAAAAAAACTAAAAAATATCATAATTTTATCATTATCCTCAGTCTATAGGGCCAATTGGGCCTCTTTAGCAGTTATATTAATTGATTTCTTTTCTTCAAAATTTTAGTAGCACACGTCACCAGATAGTAGCCTACAGTAAGTAGCAGATACATACCTAAATGTGTGTATCATTACCGGAGTAGAGCCGTAGTTTTCAAAGTGGGGCCAAAGTGACTGGTTCTATCGAGTTGAATTGATGATACTTACCTCTGCCAGGAGATTTGTGTGACCTTGTTTATATTGAGGAGTTTTGTATTATTGTATGTTTGTTATCATGACATTTGACTGAAATATCTTGCCTAGAACGAGTGTAACTCTCAAGACGGTGCGATACCTATGTGAACTAGGAGCCCACCCTGTCCCTGCATCCACATTGGGCAACTCACCGCACTCACACTCGCTCTTTTGTGAATAGAAATAGAGCATTTTCTAAATCGTAGCCTTACATATCAATTACGCGCTGATCACAGGGCCCTAAAAACATTAAGAAAACTGGTTTCAAGCGGCCAAACAGCTGCGATGTATTAATAATCTCAACTGTAGTATGGAACCTGTTATTACTATTTTTTGTATTATTATTTGTTTGTATTTTTATTGTCAAAACACTTACATTGTAAATTTTATTCATAACCCAAAAATCAACCAGAAGAAAAAGTTGATACTATAATGCATGAGAATAAACTCTAAACATGTAACTCGTGACGCGTCTAAATGAGATTGAATTTTTTTTTTATAGTATAATATTTTTTCTAGCATTGGAACATTTGATTACAATTCGATTTTTATTCGATTCGAAGTGAAAATACGTATTTTACACAGCCCCAGATATGTTTTATTCTTCTATTTACTGATTCACAATAGGCCGTACTAGCATATTATTTAAGTTACTAGGTTGTTGTTTGTTGGAGTTGCCTCAATATTCCCTAATTTACCTGTTCGTACGACAGTTTTCCTTGGCCGCTCTGCCTTCCAGCATCATTCTGCGACGGTTTCAATCCTTGGATCGGCTTGAGACAGCTCTCCGTTCCTACATCTCCGCTTCATTTCTTGATAGCTCCATGCCATATCCTGGATTTCAACTCTGCATTGCTTTCAACATAATATCCTTCTTGACAATCCCCCTTTTCAAGAACCATTCATCCCACATGTTACGTCATCTGTTTCCTTTCTCCACATCCAATCCACATACTATTTCAATTTTTGGACATGATTTCACCAAGGTTATTTGACTGTCTTGAGAGTTGTGCTGTCTACGGTACAATTGTGAGGGACCAGTGCATGTTTTTGATTTTACCTACAAAACCGTTTGGAATGGTTGTGGAAACACTGAGTATGTAATTCACAATGTGTATCCACCAGCATCAAGATACTGTTAGTGCTAGCTCTGTTCAGTAGGTACTGTAAAAGTTTGTTGCAGAACATTTTGGATAGTTATTCGTTAATTTCTAAAATATCAATCAATTGAACTAACTAAATGATAATTGTTTAAACAAAAATACATTACAAACTTGGTTGGCTCCAAAACGGAATCCAGATACAAACACGCGCGGGCCTAAGTACAAATCACTGGTGAAGTTAAAAGGTAGTACGTACTGAGAATACGGTATGTTTTTAACTCTTGTTAGATAATTGCAACAATGCATGTTATCCATTTGTCCGCTGTTCAACCCTTTTACAATGCCAGGCAGACAGCAATTTGAGATATATTTTTTCTTGGCAAATAAATTGTCCACTCAAGATATTTTTTAGATGCCCTTCTGTGTTATGATTTAAATTTATCTTCTTACTTTCTTCAAACTATAACAAATACTATTATGATTACAAATAATACTCATTTGATTTTGTTGCAAAGCTTTGGATGTAGTTGTATTTTAAAACATCTACTGATTAAATTCCAATACTTTGAATTGTTCTTGGTTCTACCATATGCCATTTTATCTTTCAAGTGACCAAACAAACCATATTGAATGAACCAAGGGATGCACATTCAAATAAATCCTGATTTTTTAAATTATCCTTTGCCTACTCATGGTTCACATTAATTGAGACAAAGACAGTGAACAATACTCAACTGTTTGCATCTGTATTCTGCCAACCTTGTTTGTTATGTTATGCACAAGTAGATACTATAGCATACTCAGATGTTTCTCAGAAGCCATTTCAAGTTGTCTTGTAGATACAATCACCAACATTACACATGTAAGAGAACGCTGGCAGACATCTGGGGAATTATGAAAAGTGAGTCTTCAAGAATGTTACCGATTAATATCGTCCCTTATGTATGTGACTACCGCATAAGTAACATTTCTAAAATTGTTCGGGAAAGACAAAAAATCTTGTATCTTCTACGTTAGTAGATTAAATTTAATGAAATACACTTTAAATTGTCCTTTAAATTATTTTTAAAATTCTATTTTATATAAATATTTAAGAGGCTATGTATAAATATTATAATTCACACACTATTGTGGCTTGGATGTTTAAGAATTATTACTTAACACTTAACAGCAATATAATAAACTGCTAGATTTATACTAGTAGCTTGTCAAAGAAAAACTGCTCAAGTGCATTCAGCCACACTTTAACTGACATAGATAAAATGTAAATTCAGCGCCTTCTTGGGTCCAATCAAATACGGCGGTGCTGCTTTTGTTTTTCACGAAATACTCCATGTAAGTCAATGCCAATGATATCACCATATTCAAATTAAGCAAAATGCGCGTTTAATAAAAATAAGGCATTGCCACATAGGCAACAATGTGTAACACTAATCGTATTTGTTGTTAGCGGTATTCATTTTTGTAAATTCAATCGGTTAGAAAACAAAAGCTTTATGTGCACTTATTAAAATGTTCTCATTCATTGGCGGCTCCCGATAATTAAAGCTTTCTTGAAGACTCACTTTGTATTACCCATCTGTGTGCAAGGTCATAACTTTCAAAATGGAATTAATAAGCTCTTGTAAAGATCACATTGTGGTGATTTTGGTTTGAGAAGTGAACGTTACGTACATCCATAGACAGAAGTAAATCTAGGCTGGATTCTAGTCTCAGTCCAACCTATCAAACAGTATGGGTGTGGATAGGGAAACCAACAGCTTACCTGGTAGTGGTGGGTGACTGCGGAGATCTTGCAGAATGAAATACGCGTATCCACCAAAATAGACATAAAACATGAAAAACACAGCAGAACGGTTTTCGGTCAAACAGTGCCTTCCTTGTTCACTCAAAGAGTGCAAAGAGTACCTTTTATTTTTCAGTATATTATATTAAATATCATTTCGATAATCGATCATGAAATTATTATCGAATCCAAATTGCATGTTTTATGAAAAAAATAACTTGTCCAAAACTCGTAATCATATTTTCAGCTGTTACGCGGACTAAAATCCTCACTCAGCAACACCATTCAGTGACTATTCAGTTCGTGACCAATATCTTGTGTGAATAAATAGAAATTACATGATCGAGGAGGTTCAAACATTGCGCTATTTCTGACCGAAAAATTTGTGTTGATTTTTTTAAACATTCAATCTTCATCATTCCTCTGTTATTCAAATTGTCAACATTTTTTCCGACATTATCTATCGATTGCATTGACTTTTTTGATAACGATAATTTCATTTAAACGTTTTTTTCTCCCGATTTTCAACGTATTTTTCGTGCTTTGTCTATAATTGTATGCATCTATCATTCTACAATATCTCCAAAGTCACTGACCAGGCCAAGTCAGCTGTTGGGTTCCCTATGTATACCTCTATCTAAACCTAAACATTACTCACCGTTAAGCCCCCTCCTATCTCACACAATTGTAGATTATTAACAGCAATTAACCTACTACATTACGATCAAATATGATAGGTGGCCAAATGGCTATGTAGGTCTATTAGGGTTCGAGTAGAGTTCATACGTTCAGAAACACTGAACAGCTTGAAGGACTGGGTAAGACAACTCATTCTCACTTGCTCAGTAATAATGACTGCAGACCTTAATCAACAACACACTTCATTCTTTTGGAACTCGTCAGCTACACAAACAAAGCTCACTACACTCGAGGAAACCTGTGGTAGGGTCATATTGTGGATACATGTGTCATCATTAGGAAAATTATATCACACCTAACTCATTCAGTCATTCACTCGCACAGACAGGTAGACTAGATATTCATGCCAGTAAGGACAATCAGTTAACAGACTTCCGTCCATAAAAATAAGTGCTTGGAGGACTGTTGATCCAAGTCTGACCCTGGATTCTCCATTGCCCGAGCACTCGAGTCTATGGAGAGAAGTCCCCAAGTGGTTGTTCTGGCCGGCGTGCATATCCACCCGTCTTTGAGTGAATAAACAAATGAATTTCCTAATGATGACAACACATATGCTAAATTTACTTCTTGTGTGACCCTCCCACAGGTTTGGTTGTGTGTAGCGAGTTGTATTTAAGGGTAGCTAGTGGATTTTCCTGACAAGTCCCAAAAGGACGAAATGAGATTTGAATTAAGATAATTAGCTGATGTTACCAGACGGTGACAACAAGTTGTCTTACAAAGCAATGGAGGCGTCCTAACCTGTGGGCTCTTCTCGTGACCAAGTACAGGATAGCAAGATGCGCGGAGGAAATATGTTGATATTTGTCAAAATCAGACATTCCCTACATTTACTTTTGTCCCCGGGTGTACGTGTTCACATTCTACTAGTTCCCTAGTGTTAATTCACATCATCTCAATTATATGTCCAATTTTTGAAAATTGTGATCTTGATACACCATAAAACTGGGGTTGGATGGTATAATTGCCCACACAACTTCATTCCTTGTCCACAGAAATATGGTCATTACACAGCTGTAGTTGTTCTTGTGATCAGCTTACTAACTTCGTTTTATTCTTCATAAACAAATTAATGGTAGGTTAATAGGTTGTTTAGTACTAGGCTTCTTGGATTGTGAGGGCAGAAACCATCTGTCAAGAAAAAGTTCTCCAAGCAGCTAATAGTGACTTGTTGCCATTCCAATGTTAAAAAAACTTGGTCACATTACACAGCGCTTTTTTTGGCCATTTTTTTCGTTTTTAGCTTTTTCTTAAGTATAAAATTGTATGGTTTTAATAGATTGTCTATTCATTTATTCTTTGGGTCTGTTTAAGTGAAATTAGTAAATTATTAGATATTAATTATTAAAAGATTAGGCGATTAAAAATAGCTAAGTCCATAAAGTAGGTCAACTGTCAGTTGGCCTTGAAAAAATAGACTAAGTCCATAAAGTACATGTCCAAGAGAGCCATATTTTTCAAAGTTGCAACCTTGAAAAAAATGGCTATCTCCATAAACTAGGTCAAGAGAAGGAGTGTTGGAAAAGTCCTGATGAAGTAGGCTAGATGCAGAGCACCTAGCCTACTTGATCAAGGCCAACATGAGGATTCCTGCAACAGTGGGAACAGAGGCAGCAAGTGCTAGCTACGCCAACATTAGTGTCATTTAAACGAGTCCATTAAATGGACTTTAAATGACACGAGTGTTGGCGTAGCTAGCAAAAGATCTAAATCAATGAAATAAACACAAACAGCATTGGTTAATAAACATATATTGAACAGTGCATAGTACATGAATTAGACTATGTCCAATGGCCTTGAAAACAGAAAGTTGAAAGGGTTGGCATTAGTGTTTTTCGAACCAGATATTTCGAGGTGCAGGGGTTGGTAGTTCAGCACATGCGATGTGCAGAGATGAGGTCCAGTTGTAGGCTTGTAGCCCACTGCGACGATGATCGAAGAGGAGAATGAAACATTCGAGTAGACGTCCTTGCATCTGGTCGAGTGCTGTGATCTTGAGAGACTAGTTGTAACCATCCACAAGCGTCTGAAATGGAAGGAACATGTAATAAGTAAGCAATGGTGTCTGGCTCCGCTGGCAAGGAGCTGTACCCAAGGTAATCCATCCCAAGTGGCACGTGATTGGTCAGTTAAGCCAAGCGGTAGCCATTTTGAAACAATTTCCTCAGATAGGGCAATGAATGCAGGCAGGCAGGTAGACCTACTTCCCTTGGTTTTACCATCTCCTCCAACACGTAAGGTTTTGTTAGGGATCTGAACAATTTATTAAGTAGGTCAAAATACATTTTAGATATAGGCCTACCCAGAAACCAAATCAACAACTTTTTTGTTTCGGTTGCTTTCTTACAAAAAACGTAATTTGCATTTAGTATTTTAAGTACCCGATTTGTCAGTTTTTTCATAGTGTCCCTTATATTTCCATATACAACTATAAAGGTATGATATTAATAACCATAATACTGTTGTACTTTAATTGCATTTGCTAACGATTAAATACTATCTCTTGATATCAAATTAATGACTGTTACAATGTCCAATCATTTACTACTACAACATTTGATAATTTGTTTGACATCTCTAGTTTTGGCTAGTTTCGAGTTAAATGTTTGGTGGGAACTGGGAAAGTGGCTTTTAAATTAATATACCAGTATTGAATATTTAGGCATGAGGCTAATCATTACCCAAGAGGGTATATCAAAAATATATTAATGCTGGCATTCAATCTTAATGACGTATTGTCTGCATGGGAGCGCTAAAGGTATTACACTTGCAGACAATTATTGCAAATCCAAATAAATATAATAACAGTTATAAAATAAATATTACGATCTTTATTGGACACCATTTTGAATTAACAATGATGAAATTTAGTGCAGTGATTTTTTTAGCTGAAGTAAGCGTGGAGAGAACAATACACCACGTTTCATGATAACAACCTAAAGGCTCGCAGGAACGTATTTTGGTATTAAATTAACATTATTGCTAAGTACATGCCTCAGACTCTCAGGGCAAGAATCAATTAAGATATTATTTTATAAACAAAAACCATGAATTTCCTTTCTGAGGAGTACCATGACTTTGGAAATCAGAAAATTTGAACAGTGGGATCATATACAAATTTGCAAGCAAAAATTTAGACTGTTGGAATGAACATGCTAAAGTAATGATTACAAAAATTATGGAGAGTTCACTAAATATGTAAATGACATTTTATTATCAATTTAGAAATGTATGCAGTACAAAACACAGAAAATGCATCAACTATCTTGCAAAATAGGATCATTAATAACAGTTTGTATGCAACAAAATCCCCAACAAATCCAAGTACTACTTAAATTCTACTCTGCGCTCGCTTCAGCAAGCTAAATGTTGGAACTGGTTTTTAATTACAACCATTAAACTGGTTTGTTTTGTATGTAAATTCGTAGTTAATAAAAATGGAATTTGCTTGAATTGTCAGCTTGGTATTTGGGTACACTGCCTTAAAAGTCTTCACAAGACTTTCATGTATTCTCACGCTCGTAATAGTACTCATTAATTTGTACAACACTCTGGAGAAAATTTGAAATTACAATACTGTCATTTTTATACAGAAAAACTTACAAAAAACAGAGTTGCTTTATGTAAGAAACACTACTTTACACGGCGTCGACTTTATACTTAAACATGGTGTATAGTAGACTTAATTACATAAAGCAATTCTGCTTTTTTGTATGCTCTGTGAAAAAATGGCAGTGTTTTGAGCATTTTAGAATTTGCGTATGTAATTTCAAATTTCCTTCAGAGCATTGTACAAATTAATGTGAGTAGTTTAGAGTGTGAGAATACATTAATGTTTCTTGAAGACTTAAGAGATTAACTACAAAAACAAGTAGTTTTGTTGGAAGTGTAAAGCAAAGGAGAGAAGTTGAGCGAATGCTGGTCATTTCACCGGCAGCCAATTGGCTGTTTTACAAAAATGACAATATCATTTCTACTGATTTATAATATCTTTAATTTTTGCTGCATTAGCTAGTTTGTAGAGATGTCAAACGATTACCAATTGCTTATCAATTGATCGATGCATTAGGAAACGATGTACACATTGTTCTTTTCATTCATCTATACTAGGAAAACGCTTAAGTCCCGCCGCGTTGTTGGATGAGCGTAATTGGTGCATTGAGCTGCCATGTGTTATGCGGATTTTCTGTTGTTCTGTGGAAAAATCATTACTAAGTTGAATTTTTTAAAAATTAAATTAAATTAAATAAAAAATTAACTTTAATTTATTAATTTTTTTAAGTTAATTGTAATTGTTAAAAAAATAAAAATATCGTAAAATTGCGATTTTTATAAGAAATAATTTCTCGATTGCGCTCAAATTTTACACGAATATATTAATTCATACAATAAGGGTTCTGTGAAAAAATCATTACAATAGGATAAAGCATGTAGGTGTTATAAGTCAAAGAATTGTTTTAAAAAAGAAAAAAACTCGTAAAATTTCGATTTTCATGAGAAATATTTTTTCGATTACGCTTAAATTTTACACGAATATCTTAATTCATAAAATTAAGGTTCTGTGAAAAAATCATTACAATCGGATAAAGCATGTAGGAGTTATAAGTCGAAGAAATTTTTTAAAATTCGAAAAAAATCGTAAAATTGCGTTTTTTATGAGAAAATTTTTTCCGATTGCGCTCAAAAACGTGGCAGTTCTAAGTTCAGAGATTTCGAAGGCCTCCATAAAATTTCATCACAATCGGAGTATCGGTTTAGCCGGAATCGTGTTAACAGACAACAAATACAAAAAAAGAAAGAAAAAAAAAAAAAATCATTCCGGATTTTTTCTCCTTAGTGAATGGAATCTTTCGCTTCGCTCGCTACGCTCCATCGCTCACAAATTTAAACTATAACTGGTAAATGTGATATTGAAAGAGTGCATACTCACCAATATAACCTACAAATTAAGATTAGTATTTTAATGAACTAAGAATGGGAGTGGGCACGATAACGCAATGATTAACCTTCATTTCATCTTAATGCCCACTTTGGCACTTATAGTCCATTACCTTGATAGTCATCCATTGAGTAGAAGCCTCCTTTGCCTCCTTTCATGCCATTAGCATGCGTACGCTAAATTTTGCCAGACTGGCCAATTGTACAGATGTCGTCGTCATGTTCCCCATCTCCGCACAATCTAGGTACTGGTTTCAAACACACCTATTCGATGCAGATGCTTCCCTAGCAGGTCATGTTGTGTCTTTAATCTGAACTGTGCTGTTTCTGTTTGTCTATCATATATTTTGTTGGGTTTTCTTGGCTGTGTGGTGTACTCCTGCCATGGTTTGTCTTGTCCCTTTTCGACCCAATCTTGTCTAGTTTTTTTGGAAGCTACAGCATCCGTTTGCTCTGTTGTAGCATTTTGCTACCTTGCTTAGCTAAGAAGTCCGCTTTCTCATTGCCATATACACTACAGTGTGATGGTATCCACTGTAGCTTAATTACTTTGTTTGCATTGTGCAGTCTTAGGATTTGTAGTTTGCACTGCCTTACCACAGAATCCGCCACTTCCTTGTTGACTAAGGCTTGTATTGCTGCTTTTGAGTCTGTTAAAATTACTATTTTATCACTGCGACAGTCTTTAACTTTGTACAGGGCTTTAAGAATAGCAGTCGATTCTCCGTCATAGCAGCTACCATTTTCCCCCACAGGATGAGATTCTACAAATTCTCTGCAATATATGCCTGCCCCAGCTTGGCCTTCACCTGGGGAAGCCGAGCCATCTGTGTAAATGTGTAGCCAATCCTTTTCCGGGTAGTTCTTATGTATGATATGCGAGTTATTGTTAGTTTTCTCAACTCCTCGTCTATGTAGGATGCTTTTTTCTTACCCAGTCCATCCACTGTCAGTTCATGAAGGACGTCTAGTATGGCAATGTTTATATTTGATAGGGGGATGTTTTCTCTATCTGTGTGTTATAATTGCTCGATGAGACCTTCCTTCACCTCTTTCACTGCTGTAATGAATGTTTTTTGTGTCTTGAGATGTTCGTGGGGTTCTCTGTCCCATTCCAGCCGGTCTAGTCTTATCAGCTTCTCATGCAGGCTACTGCTGCACTGTTTCTTCTGGCCTCCAGGGGTGGTATGTTAGTTTTAGTTTCCAAGGCAAAAATTGGAGTTGACTTAACACCTCCTGTGATTTTTCTTAGGGCTTGATTTTGTACCCTGTCCAGTGCATCTGGCTCCTTTGGTCGATGTTATAAGTACAGAATTGCCATATTCTAGAAGAGGTCGCACGTATGTTTTATATGTGGTTTTTAGGGTATCCTCGTTAGCCCTCCATTGTACACCAGCAACTCTCTTCATCAATCTCAGTCGTCTCTTCCCTGCTGCACACATCTTTTCGATTTGTTCAGTTCCTTTCATTTTTTGGTCCATGGTCATACCAAGATAAGCGGGGTTATTTTCCTTGTTCAGCACTGTCCCTGCAAACTTCAGTTGGAAATCGGGGATGAACTGCCTGGTTGTGTGGTAGTTGTACAGTTTTATCTTCGTTCAGTATTGACCATTCTTCTAGAGCCTTCAGTGCTTTATTCATCTCTTTCTCAATCTCTTCTGCATTCCCTCCACAACGTACCACATAACCACACCGTCTGCAAATATCTTCAGTTTCACTTTGCTCCTTGCTTGTATGTATTCTGCCAGGTCATTGATTAAAATAATAAAAAGGATTGGACTCATTACCACTCCTTGAGGCACCCCTGCTTTTGTGTGTCTGTACCTTGATCTCTTGTTGTTGTACCAGACTCGAAAAAACCGTTGACTCATTGCAATAATATATGAGAAAAATAGAATCCTAGACAAGCATTTGAGGTAAAGAGTGGGAAGACCTTGAGACAGAACTGGACCAGGTACAAGTAGATGTGGAGGAGAGAGGTGTACAGTGGTTGACGAGAAAGAGAGGTGGTGGGAGGACAGGAAGAAGTGGCGAGGTGCAACAAGAGAGACTTCAAGATGGGCAGGTATAGATAGAGCTTGGCTGATTCTGTGATACCCAATAACAACGGTCAAATGAAAACACTCTTTTACCCATCTAAATGATAATGAAAAAGGGTTGCAATATATATATGTATCTTCAGAACGCTACGCAACACGGAAAAATGACCGCGTCAACAAGCCTTGACGTGGTTTCGTAAAAACCTGCCTCCAAATTAAAAAAAAATCATTAAAATCATTAAGGATTTATTTTGGTATTAATTAAGTTATTTATTGAATTATTGAAAACAAAAACCTTATTGAATATCTTGAATTTTGTAGCCGGGTATGGAAACTATGACAAGATTTTTAATTTATTACCTTTTCCAAGTCGTGCATCATTCGAGTACGGTAGATAAGTAAAAATCTTATTTTGTACGGTTTTAATAATTAATATTGACTGGTAGTCCTTCTTCTAATAGTTGTAGTCTGTGATTTTGTTACTAAACGGTTTCTTATTTTTAAGTTGACTAGCTATGCTTAGGTTCATAAAGTAAGAAGAGGTGGTCTAAAATATTATCAATAGGGAAGTCTCATTTGTATTTGGTATGCAGAAAAAATAAATTAAATAAATACATTTTGTGTCACAATTGATTTTAAGCAAGGTACTTCAATGAAAAAAACAAAAACAGAAACCACTCATAGTAAATAAATAATATATAGATAAAGAAGTATTTAGAGTCTACCCACTCAGTTAAATAACTGATTTTCAGTGGGGGACATAAACCAAAGCAACCAAGCCAACCCTGTAGACCCCGACGCAATCGACGAGTGAGCGATAACCAACCAAAGATCAATATTCTTTCATAGGATATATAGCAATCGGTGGTATGGACAGTGCGAACACCCGCGGATCAACACCAGAATCAACAAAGCCGATTCAGAACAACTTTAAATTTATTATGTGCCTCGTTGCTAGGACGGCTCCAAAGTCACCGTTTACAAATTCCTATGACAAGAACTGATGGAAGTTAAAAAACTTCTGACTTTGACGGGAATCGAACCCTGGACCTTCTGCATTGGAAACAGACATGCTAACCATGTACGTATGTATCATGATGTAGAAACAGATGAATGAATTTTAATCAAGAGTAGATTGTTGCCACTTGATAACAATGTTTGTTTTCTATTTGTTTGTTTATTGTTTTTTGTGTAAAAAATAATATATTAAGGCAAATCATTAAACTTTAATGTTGAAAATACCTTATACATTTTGCATACTTGCAACAAAATTTATTTTCAATTTTTAAAAGTGGTTGACTGCAAAAAAGAAAGTACCTAATTACATAGAACAATGTTCAATATATGAATCTAAGGATGAATAAAAATCTTGAATCTTAAATCTCATTACAGAATTTTTGATTTGATTGGTAATAATTGACAGTAACTGTTGACGTCATACGTCCCATTTTCCTGTCCAAATAATTTACGTAAAATTTTCATTAATTTTTATTTACAGAGCGTGGATTTTAATTTTGTACATGGAAAGAAAACTTTTAATCTATAAAATATATTTTCTACCAATACTGACATATGCCACAGTGACATGGACCTTGGGATACAAAGCAGAAAGCCGGATTGTGGCAGCAGAAATGAAATTCTTGAGTGTACTGGGGGGTGATAAAATGACAGGTTCAGAAGTAGTCTACGTTGTTTGGGCATATGAAAAGAATGGACCCGGATAAGATACCGAGAAGAGAGTTTGAAAAACAAGAAAGGCATAAGCAGAAAGTGGAGGAGGTGAGCGAGGAAGAAGCCGAGGACGTGGTTGTGTCTGGCCTGGCTAGCCGGCAACGAAGATGTTACCCCAAGAAACGAAGTAGTGCACTACTGCTCCCCCCAGTCCGATTTAATGTTGGAAATGGGGTCAAGATATATATTGTTTAACCTTGGCTTTATAGTAGGAGACTGACGATGTTATCAGACATTAAAGAAGTGACTACACCGGGGATCGAACCCGGGACTTCGGCTTTCCGGGCCATGCTCTTGCCAACCCTCAGCTATGCAGCCACCAATTTAAAACTGTCTTAATTCTTAGTCTGTTTTGTACATTGTTAATAACGTGTGTAGAGCAGATTACACTGCCTATTATTATTATTGCCAATTTTAAATTTCTAAATAAATAAATAAATTGTATTTAGAGTCTACCCACTCAGTTATATAACTGATTTTCAGTGGGGGACAGTAAATCAAAGCGACCAAGCCAACCATGTAGGCCCCGACGCAATCGACGAGTGAGCGATAACCAACCAAAGATCAATATTTTTAATAGGAAATATAGCAATCAGTGGTATGGACAGTGCGAACACCCGCGGATAAACGCCAGAATCAACAAGGCCGATTCAGAACAACTCTGAATTTATTATGTGCTTCGTTGCTAGGACGGCTCCAAAGTCACCGTTTACAAACTTCTAAGACAAGAACTGATGGACTTAAGTCCAAATCAGAAGTTAAAAAACTTCTGACTTTGGCGAGAATCGAACCCTGGACCTTCTGCTGTGGAAGCAGGTCTGTCTAAAGTACTGTATACTGTACTAACACACATATATATAATATATATGAATAAATATATGTTTGTGAGGTCAAACTGAGTGTGATTTTATAATAAAATAATATTTTACTACTGATGTTTCTCTAGGATTTCACCTAGCTTTATCAAGGTTTAAAACGAAAAGAAAATGGAATAACAAAGTACAAGATGACAATTGAAACACAGCCATTTGGGAAAACAGATCTAGGTGACAGTGATTATTGAATATTAAATTAAGTGTGTATATATATTCTTAAGTACTATTATTTATACATTAAATTAAGTTCCACAGAAGTGAGGTCTACTGGGTGTGACCAAACGCTGTAGGAGCAGTGTATGGAACGACTGCCGAGTGAATCTGGGTTGTAGCGCTAATGAAGAGCAAGGGTAACATAGGTAGGTGTAAAGGGTGCACGCAAGGGAGGAGAGAGAAATTCTACATTTTGTTGAGCACATGGAGAGAAGAATAAGAGAAGAATTCCATCGTTACTGTTGATACTTTGTTAGGATCAAATTAAGAGCAATAGTCGAAAAGATGTATCCCGACCGGGAATCGAACCCAGGTCCTCCGCCTTTCCGTAGCAATGCTTTACCAAGTAAGCTATTGGTCCACTGGATAGTGGGTACATCTCTTCTCAATTGCTGTATGTAGGCTGTAAGAGTCTGCGGAAGTCGATTCCGACATGTAAACTGGTATTGTAATATCATTTTTGTACTCCTTTACACCAAGAATATTTACGATGTATTTTCTTAACAAACTTTAGGGAAATGCTAAGTGGGGCTTGAGATTACTTTTTAACTAAACTTAGGAAACATTTATTTGAAAGGTTTGGATAAAAATTAGAAGTCAGTGATTCAGAATGTATGAGAAATTTGTTCGTTTTTGCGATTAAGCAATTCTTGAATGGAACATTTAAAAAAAAGTTGACCCAAGCTCATCCAACAGTCGAGTGTGAAAGAAATTTGAACTATTTATAGGAAGTGGTAGATGTGCGGTCTGGTGTGCTCTAACACTATTGAATTTACTTGAGAAAGTTGTGAGAAAAAAACGCCACATTGGAGGAGGGCATCTACCATTCAGTCAGGATATTACAGGAAAAGAAGAAATTAGAAGGTACTAGTTGCATCTTTTTATCTATAAAATATGTCGTGGGGTATGAGGTAAAACTGATTAAGTCCACATATGACCAATATGAATGCCTGGTATGAAAAAAATCCAAATTTCAACATCTTTCTATTGCAAAACTGTCTTAAGTCCACACTAGGTCTAATAAAATGAGAATTGCATGTGGTTTTTTTTATTAAGTCCACTATGCATACAGTTTTGCTGAAAGCTAAAACTGTTTTAAGTCCAGTTAAAATGCAAGAACTATTCTATTTTTAGCTTTGATATTTTGAAAGCATTAAGTGATTTAGTCCACCACATTTTGATCAGTCCATCTAGAAGGCTATGCTTAGTTATTTCAAGGCAGAAAGAAGAAACTCTTCATTAGTAATTTTAAAAGTTAATAACGAATGTAAGATGTCATAATAAAATCTAACAACCAACTGGCATTACATTAAGCTTACTTTGATATTAAAAGTGAAAGTCCTTCTGAACATAATAACTAAGTAACCATCCAAACTAAAACTGCTTTTAGTCCTTTACCTAATAAATAGCTCTTAAGATATTATTATTTTATCTGATTTAATTGTTTACTATTTTTCAAGAATGTTTTATAAGTGTTATAGTGTAAGTACATCAATATCTGACTTTCTTCCAATTTAGCAAACTTTCCTATACCCTAGCTCAAAACTACCCTTTTGGACTTAAAAGTTTTACCTCTTAGCCCACGATGTATTCTTACTAGGTAACAATAATATAAGAAGATGCCACAGTGGCTTTGACCTTTGAATTCAAAACAGAAAGTCTGGTTGTAACTTGAGAAATAAAGTTACACAGAAGTGAGGAGGTCTACGGGGTGTGAGTGACCAAACGCTGCAGGAGCAGTGTAGTCGACTACTGAGTGAATCTGGGCTTTACGTCTCGTACTTATGCCAACAAGCGCTAATGAAGAGCAAGGGTAACATAGGTAGGTGTAAAGGGTGCAAGCAAGGTAGGAGAGAGAAATTCTACATTTTGTTGAGCACATGGAGGGAAGAAGATAGTTTGACGACTAGCTGGGCATTAGAGTGGGAAGACCAAGAGACAAGCGAGTGGATGGATAGATGAGGTTTAGAAGAGAATATGGTGGACAAGAGAGATTGCAACATCCGCAAATTATACAGAGGATCGAACTATTAAACAGCAGAGAAGATGAACGAGAAAGAAGTAGTTGTATCAGGCGGCTGGAGTATTTTAGCACAAGAAATATAGTGATGCCCAGCTCTCTTCCTCCCCCCCCCCGTATTTAATTTAATTTAGGATACGCAATAATTATAAAAAAAATACACATAACAAATGAGACTTCCTAATGATTTAATTAACTAAATTCATTTTCATAATGAAAAGTACAAAAGAAGGCTGTTTCATCAAAATTCTTGAAAAACAATTGTTGTTTTGATTGGTCAAGAATAATATAGTATGTGTTTAATCGTTTGACATCCTTACTTAGCTCGATTCAAGTTACACATCGATAGATCATACCGAGAAATCTAATCTTAACTGAACGGCACACCTACGACTGATTTCTTAGTATAGGTATGAAGGAAAATTACTTTGCAGACATCTTCCGATGGGTGTGACCTTGTGATTTACATTTGAATCTAAGTCAATAAATGTAGCTGAACATTGCCATGGAGACTGCACATTTGGAAACTTAAAAAGACTCCCAATAGTTTTCTGCATAGAGCGACTGAGGAAATCTGACCTGAATTCCATCGATACTGTTGATACTTTGTTAGGATCAAATTAAGAGCAATAGTCGAAAAGATGTGTCCCGACTGGGAATCGAACCCAGGTCCTCCGCTATCGGACCACTGGATACATCTCTTTCCAATTGATGTATGTGTGATTTTATAAACATGATGTCTCAAGTAGTAGACTGCTATACTGCAATCATTTATTTTTACCACAAGAGTATCAAATCTACAACAGTACCAGCATTTAATTTATTATATATGGAAAAATCTGCAGTAGGCATGGTAGCAAATTGATAGTAAATTTTGAATAGATAGGTATACAATTTTAAAGTAACGAGTTGTACGAACAAGAAAAATTGTATGAAATTTTGTTCCCATTTAGTCTATTAGAAGCTTTATCAAATAGATAGCACCCCGTCATATTAACAAGTTAACCCATAGGAAGATGTCTATATTCTCTTTAATTGGCTTTAATTACAACAGGTACATTATGAATAAATATGTATCTATGGCCTAGTATGCACTTGATTACCTAAACAAATTTACAGTGGGCACTACACAAATTATATTCATTGTGTGGCTTGTTGCTACTATGGCTACAAGTTCATCGTTTATATGTATGGTTTTACAAGTTTAAAGTTCCGACATTTAAAATGATAAAAGAATCTAACCACACACAAATTGATCAGCAAGAATAAAACCACAGGAACAATGAAGCCACACAACAATACCAGTACATTTACAAATAGCCATTTGACATAATACAGTAAAACTTCTCTAGCATATTATTTAGATGACGAGTGCAATAAATACAGCTAAACATCTCTACCAACTGGCAATTGGCAAAACAGTGTAGAGCCAAGGCTTGCAATTTTAACTGAAGCATAGGGTTTCAGTAGCTTGTGGAAATATACTACCTCAAATATACCATAAGAGGGTTCTTGAGATAACTAGTAACAATCTGTTTGATTATGATGGTTTGTTAACAAAGGAATTTATTTTAAATTTTAGTGTGAATTTCAGCTTTTAAAAATAAAATTGCTTCATTGAATATCTAATTTTGGGTATCTGGGAACTTGAGCTAAACTTAAGAAGTTCAAGCTCTTTCCTTTGATATCAACTCAGTAACTTTTGACAATAAAGTCCTGCCTAACCTATGAACAGTTTTACATTTGCAAATTAGCAAAAAAAATATAAGTGCTAAAGAGGATTTACTGTAAATATAATATAATGCAAGTTTGACAAGTTGTTGAAACTCACCAAGAACAAGTTGTATTTGGTCTGGTGAGAAAGCTGCTTGCGAGGCCTCAGATTGTGGTGTCAGGTACAGTGAAGGAGCGCTCTAGGGTGTCAGGGGGCAGCAGACGGAAGAATGCCTGCTGTGGTGACAACTTAGTGGGCAGCAGCTGGAAACAAACAGGTTTGATGAGTATGTGACATTCTTAAAGTGGCCTTAAACAAATAGGACAAATAGGAACATTGCATTTAGGTAGTATGCAACACTAATCAGCAAAAATAATTTTTTCAGTAAATCATAAAATTCGGTATTATTTATGTTACTAGTATAACATAATTTTGTCTTACAAAGTGTGAAAAACAAAGAGCACATTGACTATAAAGTTTCTATAATTGTATTTTTTTTTATGTTTTAATGGCTAGTTTCAAATTGAACAATTATTGGAAGCCAAACTCAATGAGATTGTCAACGCACAACTAAAGTCCAACATTACAGGCATTGAGGCGACTTGGGAGTTTAGTTTACTCACCACTAAACGGAGCTGCGTACAACTTCGGAAGCTGGATCTCCGCTTGAAGTAGTCCGAGCTTGTCCGGCGAGAATCTTCGGAAGTCTTGCGAGTGGGTAGAGAACACGGGACAGTCGTTGCCAGAGAGTCTTGCGTAGCTATTCACAGACTGGTTCAACCCATCGCATCGAGGTTGTCTACGAATAAGGAAATAAACATCATTTAACTAGGTTTTAACTACTACTTATAGTACTAGGCTTTTAGAGTAGCTATCAGGTAAGTAATTGAAGGTACAGTGCAGTACCCAGTGCAAAGTTATAGATATATTGTTAGTGTGTACTCTTGTTTATTTATTTATTTTATTTATTAATTTAAGGTTATCCTCTCCAGTTATTAAAACTGATGTACAAAGTAAGACAAAAAGTAAATCTAGAAATTGAAATAAAATAGCAATAGTCAAAAAGATGTTTCCCAACTGGGGATCAAACCCGGGTCTCTTGGAGAGTACACACATGTCAAAGCTAAATCTACAAGAGAGTGGAGGTAGGCCTGTATGTAAGTATACTGGTTAAGTATTACTCACCACTATTCTTAAAATATGGTGTCAGCTTCTTGGGTCCATGCAGCATGCAGTCTCGTAGGCGGGTGAAGCAGCTCCTGCATCCAGGGTCCAAGGTACTTCCGTCGACATCCACCGGCTGGTATGAGCGCATGCAACAATACAGGTTCCATTAGCATAGGTGAGATGGCATGGCTGTACTCTAATACAAGACTATTATAAGTAACTTGCATTAATTTAATTTTATCAATTAAAGAAACAAAAAGTTGTTAAAAAGTAATAACAATCAATTCAAATAAAAAGCAGTGCAGATTTTATTTTACCTAACAGGTCTGCTATGTATGTGATAGGGTCATGCCCCTAATAGACTTTCACTTAAGCTGGACAAATTTTCAGGAATCGAACCTAGACCCATCTGTACTGGAAGAAGGTATGAATTGAAAGAACCATTTAATAAGTGAATCATAAGTCTATTTTAATTTACTTAGATTGTAAGTATATGCTAATTGCAAGGGGGGGGGGGGTGCTAGTTCAGCTCACCTGTCACGTCTTCATTGCGTGGGTAGTTGTAGAGTGGTGCGATGATGTGAGGCCGTGAGGGCAGTCACCCCCCCCCCCCCGAAGTCGGTGACGTGTCGAGTGACAGACATCAGCTGGGCGGAGTATACAGTGGTACCTGAAACATACAGACACAAACATGTTATTATTGCCATCTACATTCCACACATTATGACCTTGAGCAATTTACGAGCATAGCACAACTTATTATCACCAACTAAGATCAAGCCTACTCCCACAGAGACTTGAAGTAGGCTAATAATATTATAGGACCAACAGCTTTTAGTTCCGTGCGAAAGCTTGCAATATCAAGCTTGAAGCACTGATTAAAGGCGACTAAAATTCAAACAATTATTGTTTCTTTGTAATTGCAATTTGGAAAACAACAATGTGGTACGAACCCAGAAATTGAACTTGGAAGCAATTCTGTGCTAATATTTTTGGTTTGGGAGAATAATGTAATGTAACCCGTGAATTAAGCATCTTCTAACTAAGCTGACATGCGCAAATCATTAACCCGCCGAACACAATCAAAATCATTTCTTACCGAGGACTGGAACCTTTATGCGTTCCATACGGCTCAGGCAACTTGACTAACCATATGAGCCAAAGATGGTAGTATATAACCCAGTGGCGAAGCGTGAACATTTTACAGGGTAGACACAGACGAATCATGTTTCTTTTGGTACATGTATATTCGTGGGAAAGGAACCAAGCACGGGGGGTTTGGGGGGCAGAGCCCCTCAACATCAGCGCCGCAGGCGAAAATTTTGAAAATCAAGGTCTTAGAATGCTTTTGGTGCGTTGTAGAAAAAGTATTAGACGGAAAGCAATAACAAAATAACGTTGTTTTTGTACAGTGGAAACTTCATTTTGTCGATCCTCCCTATTATATTTTTGCAATTTTGGAGCCCTTTCAGAATCAGAATAATATTAAATGTAACAAAACAACTCAAGCTGTAAGGCTGTAACACTTATTCGAGCACGCTCGCGCGCTTATTCAAGTGTATAATAGTATCCATGCGCGCAACAATCGAAAATGCAGCCGAAACACGAGCTGAAGCGCGAGGAGACATGTCTCATTTGCCTATGCTACTTGCGAAGAAGGAGGGGAAGTGGAGGGGAGTGGACAAGCGCTGGGCCACAGATAACAGAGCTGGGCCATAGAGTTGTGGGTGTAATAGGGGAAGGCTCGGAGACAGAATCCTAGTTGTCTCAAAAGTAGTGCATAGGCATGGAAAGAGTCCACATCCGCGCAGAAAGGTAACGCGTTCATTCGTTGCTTTGCCCGCGTACGTTTGAAAACCATTTCTCACTTGTAAAACAGCGTTTAGAATATTATTTTTTTTCGTTATTAATTTTTTGAGTAGGGTAGACACTGTCTCAATGCCTACCCCGACGCTTCGCCACTGATATAACCTGTGATATGAGCTATCGCGAAGATTTAAGTGGCGTGTTTTAGTATATTATAAGTTAGTATTTTGAAAGCAGATGTAGCCCGCACATTCCACGTCGGACGTGACAACGCAGAGTGAGGATGCGTCACTGTACAAGCAATCCCAGGCTGCGACCTGCAGGGTGCGAATAAAACTGGCTATTGTATCGAGTTTTTCTATTTTCCTAAATATGCTACCAAGTCAAAATATAGTGAATGGCTTTGAAACCTGGCTCTTTCCTGCGAATTTTTTCGTTTGGTGGTACACATCGGTACAAAATAACGCCAAACGAAAAAAATTGCAGGAAAGACAACTGTAAAAAATCTTTTCCCCTCAGTCAGCCTCTAGAAAAACAGTTGAAAATTAATGTCACAAAAACACAACTACCTACATTGAATGGTGTACTTGGACGAATTGAAGTTTGAAATTATTTTGAAGAGGCGATATTTGTCGTGTGCCCGAACAGAAAAATTTGAAAAAAATAGTTTTGATTTTCTAATAGAGCCAGGTTTCAACCATTCACTATATTTTGACTTGGTAGCATATTTTGGAAAATAGAAAAACGCGGTCGAATAGCCTTCATCGCGGCTTGTGATGTACGGAGTAGTGAGTACCAATTGAGAGAGACCACTTCACATTCACACTGCCTACAACTAGACTGGACCATGCTGAATCATAACACGTACCGAATGGCTTCACTCGGGGGCTCGTCTTGAGGACTCGGAATTTATACACACAAACCGTTAAATAATTACTTACCTCTACATGGCCAGGGTTTACCCGAAATCAGAATAATACGGACAAGACGCATTGCATTGTAATTAATCTAATATACCTAGAGGCATGAAAATTTAGCGTTTTAGGTTATTGATGCTAAATCAGTGAGTATAAATTCTTAAAAAAATCACTAAGTATTTTTAAAATCTAAATTTGCATTTAAAACTAATGCGAGCTAAGGATTAATAATGATTAATTAATGATAGACGTCGAGTTTGATGTTTGATAGCTGTGGAGTTGATCAAAGCTCCGGCTGAATACGGAAAATTTCTGTTGACCACGTTTCTGAATTTCTAACGGTTTCAACGACCCGAGAAAATATTCTAGTTTTTTTCCGACAAATGGGTAGGCCCTATCACAGAAACTAGAACGGAACGTAAATAACAGTAGATGAATTTATAATTGAGGATATAGTGGCAAAATAATTAGAAAAATGTAATGGATGGCAACAAATAAAGTAAGATTGAATGTAGGCAACGAAGCGAGGCTCACCTTGGATGTCCATGGCTGATGTCGGCGGGACCCTGGGCTGGACCGGTGCTATCTGCTCGGAGTGTGGTAGGCAACTGAGGCACTGCACATCTCGCGCCGTATCCTCTGTGACGTAATGAAACCGAAGCAGCCAATCACCATCGCTGTAGCTGCGATCATCGTATAAAACGCACATTGCAACTTAATGATTATTCAAGTTGATGTAAATTATTTCGATCCATTTCGATCAACACAAATAACCTATTTTTTTCTGTACCTGTATAATGTAACCTTGCGTTAAGTTAAACTGTTTAGTTTTAGAACGAGACGATGAAATGGTTTGTAAAGTACACGTGTTCTGATTGGTTGGTAATGACGTCACCTTCGTTTGAGCTTGGCGGCTCTGAGGATGACGTAGGTTCGAGCCCCGGAACCGAACGTCATGGTCCAGAGTTGGAATTCTTTTCATCACGGCAGTAGTCCAACTTAGTTTTAACGTATTCATTTATGCAATTTTAAAATAATGTCAACATCAAAACACCTATATCTAGACACAAATATGCATGCGTAACATAATAGATAATTACTGAAAGACCGTATACCGTACCACAAGGAGTTCCCTTTTTAACAATGGGACCCATCCGATCCGCAACTCAACTGAGGGAATAAAGTTTTTGTGAGTTTATTAATAACTAGTGCTGCTTGAGCCTTGAGTACGTCAATATTTCAATTTTTCAATTCAGTATTTTATTTAGCTTAAAGCACTTAAAGCTATTTTTACATGCAATTTCAATAGTAATAGTACAATTCAATACAATTTCATTTTTTTTTTAAAATAGGCCTAATAATTGAAACAAATTTTCAAAATACATACAAGATAATTCAATACAGTTACAAAATATATATAAGTCATATTACAATTTTTTTGTTCCTCATAGATAAAATAGAGTTTTAACAAATTTAATACATTCCAATTTAAAAACTGCTAAACGTTGTTCCTGTTTAATCACTAAATCTAATTTATTATATAGTCTGTACCCAGAATAAAAAACATGTTTTTGAGTTGCTGATTTGTTTACTCTGTCCACAATAATGTTAGTATTATTTCCTCTTGTATTATGATTGTGGTTGCTAGAGGAGTATTCTATCATATAATATCATATAGTTAATGTTTAACATTTCCTGAGCAATGTAAACTTTTTTAACCGCTTCTCTTCCCAACAAATTTCCCTGACAAGTAACTAAGAAACTAACAAAGAGTTCGGTGTTATGGACAAACAGCGTCGAAATCTAAATAAGGGCACCTGTCAATGTGAATACCTCGAGTTTAGGAAATAAACCACGGCATGATTGTCTTTTGGTTGCTCCTATAATACGTATTGACCTTTTTTGGAGGATAAAAACTCGTGTTGTATGGCAATGGCATGATCCACCCCAAAATAGGAGACCGTATGTTAGATGTGAGTGTTCAATCAAAAATCAGGATCATGAAAAAAATGAACATGATATATACTAATTTCGAGATACTAGTAGCCCCCAATGGCAATATCTAGTACCTATGTGGAACAAACTATTAGCATATTTTTTTTAGAAATTCACACAAACGCCCATTTTCGCAAATTTCAGGATTTCGTGTAAAATCACAGTTGTAGACTATAATTTTTTAAGCGGTCTTTAGTGTAGTATTATGATGTCATAGATTATTGTGGCGACGGGAATTATATTAACCATCTGATTCAGATTTCATTTCACGTTTTGTACAATTTTATACATCGTTAGACTGTCTCGCCGATCTACACGAACACCCCAGTTTATAGCTCGTTTTGTTTTCGTACTCGTCCCGTTTGCCCCAACAATACGAATTGTGAAAAGCAATAATATATTACGTTCCATACATAATTTTAAAATACAAATCATTGAACCGTTCACTGTTAAAACCAATATTTCTATTAAACAATGTTATATTATTTGATAAAAACAAGTAAAGTAGTCGAAATATCAATCAATACTCATCAAAGTGCGTCGTGTCGTCATGTCTATAGCCCTCTAAACATTTATCTTCAGCAGATTTTTGCCGATGGGACCTAGCCCTAGCTCGAAAGTTAAAATATACTGATTACCATGATTATAATTAATACTTTGATTGATAGCATTCTTCCGCACGTAACATATAATTAATTTAGAAATAATACTGTTCTTACATTTTTGTTAACCAACTCATTGACTCGAATGCCTGCATGGAATGGGCCCACTATTGATATGTATGCATGCAGCGCATACGCTGTAACGTAAAACTTGACTGCAAATGCATCCAACTTTGCTTTATTGAAATAATTACCGTGATTTTCCATCCCCACTAATATCTTCCATCGTTTCCGGATAAAACTTCTCCGACGCTCATATACTCCCTAGTAGAGACAACGCCAGCTAACTGACCTCTGCTCTGACAAACCGTTGATTCCGGCCTCAGCGAGGTATTTGTGCCACGCGAGATAAGAGAAAACAAGAGCGTTGTAGGACGATAAAACTGTACAATCAGTCAACCCGGCAAAACATGTTGTTACTCGATGTTAATTAATGTATTTTACATGTCCCATGACGGGACAGGTCGGGTAGTAGGGTAGGATTATGGGCATGTCCATCCTCTCTTTAGCTTCTCACGTGGTTGAAGAGTTTATGCCCAGTTAGGCGACAATATCAAAATTAAATTAAATTGTTAATATTGTCTGCAATAACCCTACACTGGTAAACCTGTCCCGTCATGGGAGAGGTGTAAGCAAGCCTCACCTGCACCATGTTGTTGGGACGTCTGGACATTACCTCAAGAAACGGTCCTTGCTAACTCCTAGTTTTTGAGTAAACGCAAACCGACTGCACCCCGGTTTATTGTGCGAACAAGAATTCACTGCACTAATATTATATGAAGCAAAGGCTACAGGATAAGACATCACGGATGACTCCCCAATAACAACTGCCACATTTGCCTTCATAAACAAGCACCTTCCGTCACCCACCCCCATGATATGCTTCATGCAACACAAAACATTGATTTATTGCTTGTTAGATTTATGTTTAAAATGTATTTCTATTAGACTGAATTAACATATTTTCATCTGAATGTAATTTAAATATGATATGATAAATATTATTGAAGAAATGTGTTTATTTTGTGTACACTTTGTAAACTTAGTTTTTCTACGTGTTGCCCACCTTTCTAAATCAGTTTTGGTCACAATAGGATAAACGTTAAATAATTAAATAAATGCAAATGACTATAGCCAGGTAAGTGCATTCATGGGTAGGGCCTATACTGTTCTCGCGTCACGGAGGTATATTTGATATGCCGTGGGATGGGCACTGACCATGGTACAATGAATATCATTGGATCATGGGTACTGACAGCAGATTAGCGTTTTGAGTAGGTATGCCAGATAATTAGTAAGTGGTACAGAAAGTGCTGATTAAAGGAGGCAGGCATGCTCAATGTAAAACATTGTTTCAAACTTTGTCTATCAATTTAACTCATATTTGTACGAGTATTTACAATGCGCATTAACTATGAAGGAATGACTCCTATCGTAACACTTTTCTATAAATTGACTCCAGGAAATCAATCAAAATAAAGTAGAATTCCAAGTATGAAGAATATCAGTGGTGGGGTAATCGCCCCCCCCCCCCCCTAATACTAAAGGGTTACATTTTATTCCAATCCTGCAACGTTATGATAACATACCAAACTGTAAATCAAAGAAAACATATTGAAATACCCTCTCTAAAGCCATTTAAACACGTCTTTAACAAAACCTAATTTAAAAAAATCCCTGTGGGACTGGGCTGGGATGCCGCGCTCCCTAGACCCCGGCACCAACTCGGTCGCCCCCCCCCCCCCCCCCCCTCTCAAAGGTCCTGGATCCGCCCATGAAGAATGTGTAAGAAAGGTAAAACACACTCAAATGAGCCGGCATTTTCTTACTGATTTGGAATAGATGAAAGTGTGCTATGATCGGGGTGGACTATATAACCTTGTTTTATTCGTAAAACGTAATGGTTTATGGCTGGAATAGCAACTCTCCAAACATCGGATCAAACAGTCCCACTAACGAGATTATTTGTGTGGATGGTTGACGCACAGATAATTTTACGTTGCGTTCCGATTAGGATGTGTCTTTGTTGTCTATGCACATAGAGGTCGTTTATAAAAGTCAAACGAGCTAGCTGATAAACGAGATGCTTTGTTCACTCCACATTCGCTTCTAATCACAACTGAGCAAGGAGGAATCTTGGCAAAGAGTCTACATCGCAAAATATTAGTCACACTATTTCGCTGAATAACTTTCATTTCATTTGTGTACAATAAAAATCAATTAGAAAAATTAGGTCTAAAACACAGTGAAAGTAGTAATAATTTTCTTATCCAATGACATCCTGAAACAATTAAAATACACAACTCAACTGGGTATACCGTACTGAAACTAGCATACGAAAAGAATCGCAAGGAGTCTGTACACACCAGTTTTACCCGGTGTGGTGCGAGGCACTTGTTGCAGGTGACAAACTAGGTGGTGAAATGTTCAGTCAGGATTGCCGGTAGCGGGATTCAACCGTCACCTCGCCACTCTGAGTCTCACGCGTTGAGCTTGAACATGCGGGGGGGGGGGGGGGGGGGGTAATTAGATAGATGAAGAAACATGTGTACTGTGTGAACTTTTAAACAGCATTTCGAGGAGAAATACAAAATAAATTCGTAGCATGCCCACTGAGTGTTTCCACAATATAAGATTGAGAAGTAAAGAGTTGGAATTTTGTGTGTGTTTGTTCTCACGATCACGGCCAAACGGTTACACCGATCTAGTGAAGAGATTTAGAAAGTTTACTGAAAGTTTCATTAACTGTTTGGCCGGAATCACACACATCTTATCTTACAGAAAGCAAAATAACGATGTTTTTCTCCGTTGGTGAAATCAAATTTGCTACGCTTAAAAAATAGTATGCATTTAGTAAAATAATAGAAAGAACGGGCAACTTTAATGACAATTTGTTTCAGGTGGACGATAGCAAAAATCTCCAAAAGTTGACACCTTTAAAGCAAGCGTTTTCGAGGTGTCATCCTGACGCCATGAAACCTATCCCTACCTGACAAATGACAACACAATATGAACGATTGAACGAACATTCAAACATTTATTGAAGCATGGTATATAAATCACTTTAAGAATTCAAGTTTCTCCTCAGAACCCAAAGCTACAACTGCCTAATTCGTCAATTTCAGTTGCCCGACGATTCTGATTCGTGCCCATTTCAAATCAGACTCGGACAGTATTTTTGTTTGACTTCGGATTGGATTGGATGCAATGGTCGTCGCAAATATTTAGAGTGCGCGATCGAACATAAAAATAAAACATAATAAAATAATTATATGAGGAAGCCACGTGCTCACTAGCTAGAGTCGCAGTTATTGCATCCCAATAAATCAAAGCTTGCACAACCGAGGATTAATATGGTGCCTAATTACACAAGCTACGAAGTGTATTGGCATAATATAACAGAGCGCGATCACTGCTGTCACTACACGACCTTCATAGCATGGGGAACCACATGGAAGTGGTTGGGGCCCTCCTCGGCGCGCTAGCCCTTGGGCTCCTCACACAGACTGTAAGTTGCATGCTACATGGGGTGAGAAATTCTAACTATTGACATAGTAATTTATATTTACTTATTTTATTCACTAGGAAAACGCTTAAGTCTCGACGCGTTGATGTATGAGCTTTTTTTTAAGTTTTGGTATGCGTGGGATCTCTTTACTTCTTCAAATTCCATTGCAAAATCATTTTTGTTAAATTATGATAATTTTAATTAAGTAGTAGGCCTACTAATTGCTATGGTAATAAGAATGTTAAATAACTGGCAACCCGAAGAATTGCTTCCTGTAAGCATTGTAGGTGATTGTTAATTATTGTTATAAACCTCAAAAAACGCATATTAAAACCTTTATTTATATTATGGATTATACCTAATTTTTTCAATTTTTTCTTTCAAAAGGTACTGCAGCACCATAACTTTAATGTCCATGTATAATATGGACGTTGTAAAAAATATCACGCTAAAATTGAAAAAAATCGTAAAAGTACGATATTCATGAGAAATATTTCTTCGATTGTACCCAAAAACTTAGCAAGTCTAAGTTCATAGATTTCGAAGGTCCCCTCCAATTTTCATCAAGATCACATATGCCTGTGCTAAGTACCTAAAAATGCATAAGTAAAGTGAAAAATAATAACATAATTAAACATACACTATAATGTTTGGTCGCCATCTAGGATTTTAAGGGTTTCCATGGGTAAATGTTTGGGATGTCCAATAGCCATAAATCATAGTAGGGTATTTCCAGTCACCATGCCAAATTTCATGCTTTTATACATAAAAAATGAAGTATTCTGAGACTATGCAGCCGGACTATTACCGTATTAATACTAGGAAAACGCTAAAGTTCCGTCGCGTTGATGGATGAGCTTTTTTTAGTTTGCGTGGGACCACTTTTCCTTTGCAAGTGCTTTTTTAATGCATTGTAGGTGATTGTTGTCAATTTTCTATTGTTACTTATTAATTGTTATTATAAACCTAAAAAAACTCATATTAAAACCTTTATTCTTTGGATTCTGGCTAACTTTTTCAATTTTTCTTTCAAAAAGCAATACACATCACCATTACCTTAATGTCCATGAAAAAAAATATGAACGTTGTAACTCCACCCGTTTGATCAGAATCGGCCCAAATGTCACGAAAATATCGCACTAAAAATCGAAAAAAACCCGTAAAAGTACGATATTCATGAGAAATATTTTTTCAATTGTACCCAAAAACGTGGCAAGTCTAAGTTCAGAGATTTCGAAGTTCCCCTCCAATTTTCATCAAGATCGCATATGCCGTTTTTCCCGGTAGAGAGCGAACAGACAAAAAAAAAACACCCGAGCTAATTTTTTGGGGGGGTCAGCGAAATTGAAGTCTTCGCTTCGCTCATCCAATTATAAAACAATAGACGTACTAGAATAACAGATACATGTAACGTACATAACAAAAAAACTTGTCAAAATACAGCCAAACCTTACACGCGAACGCTTTTTCCAGTCGCGTTGATGGATGAGCTTTTTTGGAAAATTTATGTCCAATGATTTCGTTTTTAAGTGGAATCTCATTACTTTTTCTAAAGTTACTTGATAAATTACTAGTTAATTATACACCTGTAAAAGGCTTATATTAAAACCTTTATTTCTATGAATTTTGACCAACCTTTTCAAATTTTTCTTTCAAGAGGCACTACATCACCATAATCTTTATGTCAATGTAAAATATGAACGTTGTAGCCCCACCCGTTTGGTCAGAATCGGCCCATGCAAATATCACGAAAATATCGTATTAAAAACCGGGGGGAAAATCGTAAAAGTACGATTTCTATAAGAAATATTTTTTCAAATGACTTTTACATCATAAGATATATAATTTCAGTGATTTTAAACGTTCCCATAAAGTTTCATCAATATCGGAGTAGCCGTTTGCCAAATATCACGAAAATATCTCATTAAAAAATGAAAAAATCGTAAAAGTATACGATAATCAAAAGAAATATTTGATCGATTATGCCCAAAAACGTGGCAGGTCTAAGTTCAGAGATTTCAAAGGTCATTTAAGGTCTCCTCCAATTTTCATCAAGATCGCATAAGGATTAAACTTATAGATTTCCATTTTTGAAGAGAACAAAGTCACAATTGTTTATTCTGGCAAATTTGGTTAAACCTGGTTCTAGGTATAAACGATCAAGTGTAGGGCCTTACGGTGGTATTGTGTTGCAGATAGCAGCCTGCGGGAAGAAGCCCTGGAACTGCGTGGATCTTAAACACTTTGTAGAATGTGTCGAGATGCCGAATGGCACGATGATGTCAATGGGCGAGCCCCAGAGTTGTGAAGGACCAACCCTGTTCTGTGGGGAGAAAACGCAGTGCGAGGAAAGAAACGATACCCCAGTTCGCCCAACTCCTCCAACTGTCAATACAACTCTCCCAGTTCGCCCAACTCCTCCAACTGTCAATACAACTCTCCCAGTTCGCCCAACTCCTCCAACTGTCAATACAACTCTCCCAGTTCGCCCAACTCCTCCAACTGTCAATACAACTCTCCCAGTTCGCCCAACTCCTCCAACTGTCAATACAACTACAGTTGCTACATTATCAACAACAATACAAGTTCCGTTCACTTGCCAGAAGACAGGGCGCTTCCCTGACCCCACCAACTGTACAATGTATTATAAGTGCACTGCTAGACTGTTTGGAGGGTACGAGAAGCTACGGCAAACCTGTCCACGAGGCACCTTGTTCAACAGTTACTCTTCTAGATGCATGAGATCTAAACAAGGCAAGTGTTCTGCTCCAGCAGTGCAGTTCACTTGCCAGAAGACAGGGCGCTTCCCTGACCCCACCAACTGTACAATGTATTACAAGTGCACTGCTAGACGGTTTGGAGGGTACGAGAAGCTACGGCAAACCTGTCCACGAGGCACCTTGTTCAACAGTTACTCTTCTAGGTGCATGAGATCTAAACAAGGCAAGTGTTCTGCTCCAGCAGTGCAGTTCACTTGCCAGAAGACAGGGCGCTTCCCTGACCCGACCAACTGTACAATGTATTATAAGTGCACTGCTAGACGGTTTGGAGGGTACGAGAAGCTACGGCAAACCTGTCCACGAGGCACCTTGTTCAACAGTGACTCTTCTAGGTGCATGAGATCTAAACAAGGCAAGTGTTCTGTGTCGAGTAGGGCCTACAGTGCGCCCAGCCACAAAACTGACCACCACTCCAGCGAGGGAGTTAACTTGCCAGAAGGCAGGGCGCTTCCCTGACCTTAGCTTCTGTGAACAATATTATGAGTGCGTGTCTGCTAAGGACTTTAGAAAGGTACACATAAAACTCAAGAGAGTGTCCACTAGGGGAAACGTTCAACAGCGCCATATCCTTGTGTACAAACCAATTTTTATTTTAACGGGAAATAAAAATTAATTACGAAAAGGTGACACATAATTTACTATTTTATTATTGAAAGTACACAATACTTCCCTTTGGAACAACCTACTTGGATTTTGATTTACATTTTAATTTAATCGGATAAGGCCAACAACATAGATGCATTGATACTGGTAGTGTACATAACAAGCACGGGTACGCCCACAGGGGTACCTGAAGAGGGAGCGAAGCGTGCCAGTATTAGGCAAAGCTTGTTTTAATGTAAAAAAAATATATGCTTGGTGAAGGTAGCTTGTCTGAAGTACATATTCCAACATTCTGGTTAACATTGAGTTATCATTGTGCAAGGGCAATGGTAACAGAATACTCATGCCAATCGACATAACTTAACCAGTAGTTTGGGTCTGAGAGTACCGGGTGTAGTGAGCGAAGCTTCCGTCGTCGTGTCGTATCACTTTAGTTTCTACAAATTAACCCCTCGTTGTTGGGTGCAAAGGTGAGGATCAACACTGGATGCTAATATTATTACTAGTAGGTTACAATGTAAAGTTTTATTAGCTTGTTGATTGGTGCATGACACAATACGTATAGGCATCGTCAAGGATAACTGAATAGACTAAAGCTGAACTATTACATTGTTGAGTAAATGAGTTGCTCTATAAAACAGAACTTAAAAATAAATAGCTAAATTCATATTGGAACTTACAAGTAAACGAGACTAATCTATTAACTACTAAAAATAAATATACAAATAAAACTTACATTTTAAAAACGAAACAAAACTCTGTTGAACAGAAACAATTGCCACAAGAACACAGAATAAAAATAACATTCATAGATAACAAAAATAAAATGGTAAAAAAGAGGTTTAAATACAGATATATGAAATCAGTAATAATACATTATTCACATGTTTAGACTGTGAAGGTGATTCCCAAGAATAGAAATGAAAACCCTTTAATGCCACCATCAAAACATCGTGTATGAGTGTGAGTGTTTTGGCAAATTTAAAGCGAAGGCAAATATTGACAAAAAAACTAAACAAGTAAAACTATATAAATAAAAACTTTATGAACACATGTATGTGTGAGTGAAACTAGAAACACAATTCACATATTCTTGTGAGGAATAAACTATTGTAGGTTGACAGCATACCTTAAACATAATGTAGGTCTTTCATTGATCTAAAAAACACCATCTGAGCTAGACAAAATTAAAACTACCGGTACTAAATTAAATGCCAAAGTTGTTGATATAAGAGCGACTGAGGCGTTAGTTTGTTGTGTGTTTGTGCTATTAACGGAACCTAGAAATATGGATATTTCTGTTTGTGTGTCAGTTCGTCACGCACAAGTCGAACCACTAGGGATGGACGAACCTTGATTTCTGAGTTTCGAACCAAACTCGAACTTGTGTACCAAAAAAAAAAAAAAAAAAAAGTTCCGAATTTCAAACTCGAACCAAACTCTTACAAATTTGTTTTACTAGTGAAAATAAGTGACCCTTAGCCCACAAATTGGTGGGAATGGAGAACTGTTACTACTTTAAAAATTGAATTGTAAATTAAAATGTCATATTAACATGCTGATCCACTTCGGTGTTGGAAATAATTTTAACGTGCATAATATATGCTATATACTCTAAAAATGGAAGTCACTTCAAGTCATTTCAAGAAATTTTAATAAACCACGAACTCGAACTTTAAATTTTGAACTCGAACCAAACTTCTAAAAAAGTTTCAAACTTCAAACTGAAAACGAACGTTTGACGTTCGTCCATCTCTACGAACCACTGAACCGATTTTGCTGAAATGTTAAACTTTCATCTAGGACCAGTTTTGTAGTAAGGCCTACTGTTATAACAGCGAACTCAATCGCGGTTCAAACCTACAAGAAATAATTAACAGAAAAATGTGTAGGCACTTAGGCCTAATTAGTCATCGAACGCTTTTGTATGTGGAAAAAAACAATTTTATAAAAATTATTGTTTTGCATGTCAGACATGGTCTGACTTTAAATGGCAGTGCCAATCCTACCAAGGTTTACGAAATCTCTACAAGCTAGGCTCCCTAAAAGTCTACTCAGAGATTGAGTAGACCTTGCAATCTTATCTCAAACTTCTTAGTTCTTACAGCTGGGTTTTCCATTATATTTTAATTGTATGCATTTCAAAAGATGTTTTATACTGGCATTTTATGAATCAAGTTAAGACTACCTGCTACCATATTTACTCAATTATAGGCCGGCATCAAGTAATGGCCACACCCTTACTTTGACCACTCAAATTTTAAAGAGTAGCGTGTAAATCCTAAAGAGAAAGACTATTGAGAATGGCTTCATATAACGGCCGCACCCCACTAATTAAACTTGATAGTTTTAAATACTGTATACCTGAGACCTACACTGGCATAAATACAGTAGGCCCTACACAAACAATATAATGTTCCTAAAACCTAAATTGAAATCTATTTACGCATGCAGTTTAACGTCTCGCTCTTCTTGTAGTCTGGCTAGGACATATTTGCCTTGGATGCGCCTTAATGTGTACCTGTGACTTAAGAACACAACTAAAACTGCTAGCATAATGATTGTCATTATTATGCCTATGACTATACCGATAATTACAAAAGAAAATGAAGAAACGCCTTCACTTGACTGTACATCGGTCTTTGAGTGAGCCTTCTCATCAACTGACGAAGGGTTTGTAACCAAGTGTAATGAATCTGTGGAGGTAGTGATCGAGTCCGGCTCTTTGTCAGTTTCCGAGTAACTGTTTGAAGAGGGTGTGTCATCGGAGATGATCCCCGACGTTACATCGGTCTTGACGAGAACCTCCTCATCAACTGACGAAGGGTTTGTTTCCAACTGTAATGAATCTGTGGTGGTTTCTTCTTGGTCAGTTTCCGAGTAACTGTTTGTGGAGGGTGTGTCATCGGAGGTGGTCCCTGCCGGTGCAGAGGATTGTCCCTCGTACAAGGTCAAGGCACCTCGCAATGCGTTGAGAAGTTGGTCCCAACGTTCTTCGTCTCGTATGTTGTAGACCACACCGCCAGTAAGCTCAGCCAAGTGTTCAATGTCATCCAACTTGGCACCATCTCTGCAAAGACAATGACAATGTTACAAAACAAGCTTAGAGTTAGTACATCTCATTGTAGGTACCGTGGTAACCATTTGTCAACAACTACAACCATTGCTAGGGAAATACTCTATCAGCTAAAATAGCTTCAGCAAGCATAGTTACTACCATACCATGTATAATCTGGCAATTCATATAAATAAATAAATAAATAAATAAATAAATAAATAAATAAATAAATAAATAAATAAATAAATTGTATTTAGAGTCTATCCACTCAGTTATATAACTGATTTTCAGTGGAGGACTTTAAATCAAAGCAACCAAGCCAACTCTGTAGGCCCCGACGCAATCGACGAGTGAGCGATAACCAACCAAAGATCGATATTTTTAATAGGAAATATAGCAATCAGTGGTATGGACAGTGCGAACACCCGCGGATCAACGCCAGAATCAACAAGGCCGATTCAGAACAACTCTGAATTTACTATGTGCTTCGTTGCTAGGACGGCTCCAAAGTCACCGTTTACAAACTCCTAAGACACGAACTGATGGACTTAAGTCCAAATCAGAAGTTAAAAAACTACTGACTTTATCGGGAATCGAACCCTGGACCTTCTGCATTGGAAGCAGATACGCTAACCACAAGACCAACGAGCCACACACATGTCCTATTCCTGTCCCATTTAGTTATAAACAGAATTACAAAGGAGCACAATAAAAATAAAAAAAGTACAGATAGTGCACACAAAGAAATGAACTGAAGTGAAACACATGTAGTTAAACACATTTTGAAATAATAATATTACAACATTGCATAATAAGACATTTTTTTAATATTGAAATTAAAATAGCAAACTAATATTCAAATTTGTGATTGGGGAAAGAAGAAAGGAGACCAACAGCGCATTGCCAGTTCTCGGTCTCTCACTAACTGCCAGACTCGCAATTGGTCGTCTCGCATTGTTGAAGGCAAGACATGGTTCACACTTGCTCTAGTATTTACAATACACGAACAGAAAACAAAACATTTATCTATGTCGTACAATTTATATTTACACTTTACACACTCATACACTCAAGCATACACACAACAATACACACATACATTCATGTTTTTAAAGTATTTTTATAGTCAACTTTATGTAACTTATTTTATATTGTATTATATTGTATTGTTATGTGAATGATTGGTGATTAGTAGGGATGCACACAATAATCGATATTATTGATCGATAATCAATAATGGATATAATTTCGATAATCGATAACCAAAATTCATTATCGATTATCAAAATATAAAATAATTGGTCAATAGTGGCACGAACCAAACTCTAAAGACGGAAATTATCTCACATTGTGCCATGCACTGGCTGGGCTGATGGTGTTACACTCGAGATTTATGTGCTATCAGTCGATAACGGAAGCCAAACACATGTCACTTGCCACACTTGAGGTTCCACTTATAGGTCGGAACAGGGTTTGTTGGTGATATCGATATTATAATATCGATTCGATAATGACATTACCATTTTGATAATCGATAATGAAAAAAGTATCGATGTACATCCCTAGTGATTAGTAAATGGCACTTGTGGGACATTTATCCTGTTGTAATGTGGCCACAAATAAAATATAAATAAACTAGGAAAACGCTTAAGTCCCGCCGCGTTGTTGGATGAGCGTAATTGGTGCATTGAGCTGCCATGTGTTATGCGGATTTACTGTTGTTCTGTGAAAAAATCATTACTAAGTTGAAGATATTTTTAAAATTAAATTTAATAAAAAATTAACTTAAATTTTAATTTTTTTTAATGATTCGTAATTTTAAAAAAGGAAAAAATCGTAATATTGAAATTTTCATAAGAAATAATTATTCGATTGCGCACAAATTTTACACGAATATATCAATTCATAAAATTAAGGTTCTGTGAAAAAATCATTACAATCGGACAAAGCATGTAGGTGTTGTAAGTCGAAGAAATTTTAAAAAAATCGAAAAAAATCGTAAAATTGCGATTTTCATGAGAAATTTTTTTTCGATTGTGCTCAAAAACGTGGCAGTTCTAAGTTCAGAGATTTCAAAGACCTCCATAAAATTTCATCGCAATCGGAGTATCGGTTTAGCCGGAATCGTGCTAACAAACAGACAAAAATACAAAAAAAAAAAAAAAAAAAAAAAGAAAAAAAAACATTCCGGATTTTTTTCTCCAGTGTAGTGAAATGGAATCTTCGCTTCACTCGCTACGCTCGCTACGCTCATCCAATAAAATGCCAACACAAAACCGCAATGAAAGGATAGAAATAGCAAACAAAAAATGCAAACAACTGGAAAAAGCGTGAGCGAACAGTCTATCTAGCCACCTGAAATAAATCTAACAACTAAAATTTGAACATCTAGCCTCTTTTTCATAAATTTAGAGTATGAATGGTGCCCTGGCCCACAACAGGTAACAACAGGAGGTGCACAAGCTTTCTCTTGTTGCCATGGGTTTTGGTTCTAATCTAGGATGAGAAATAAATTTTCTTTTGCACGAGCAAGGAGTTTTGGAGGGAAGTCTCCGTACTGATTGTCAACCAGTGTTGTATCTACCAGTCTGCAAGAGGACCACTGAGTGAATGGGGTGTGAAGTAATCTTTCTGATAATGACAACATGCAAGCAGAATTTTCTTCTCGCATGGCCTTACCCCAATTTGGTTTAATTTAATTTGAGGCATTACTGTGTTAATTACGGTTGGGACTTGGCGTCATTATTTCTTTCCGATGTCAAAGCAACATGAAAAAATAAAAAGCTAACATGATGATGATTTAACATAATAGGGAATATTCCACTTCCGCCAAATACTGTACGAATAGATTTTTTTAGAAGAAGTATTTCGTCCCGATTTCAAATATGTAGGGCCTTCTTTGTTTTTCCGTGAAATAATAATCCAGTGATTTATAGCCGTTTTAAAAGCAGCACTTTTTTAAAGCGGCAAAAACGACTGTGACGTCAGAACTGTGTTGATCCAACGCCGTCTGGATAAACATACATCCAGACCAAAGATGTTGGAATAGTATTATAGTAGGATCGAGATATACATCAAGACGGCGGTGTTTTAAACAAAGCAGCGCCTAGCGTAGCCTACAGTAATGTAAACAGATGGCGGACATTTTACATTTAACGCCTAGCCAGAAAACGAGAAAAGTTGACCAGGACTACGTATATCACGCACGTTCAAAGCGCCATGGTTGAAATCGCCTTGGTTCCAGCCGATTGCAGACTGTGATATATGCGTTGAATTTGTCTCGAAGCGCTTCCGTTCAACACGATTTTAGAATCGACTTGGAGGGAACCAATTCGCCTTGACCTTACGTGGTATACACTTCAAAGCGACTTCGTGCGGCTTCGTGCAGCTTTGCAATATCTTCGTGTTGTGCGTGCGCATCCACAGCCATATGTATATTTCCGTTTGAAACGCACCGCCAACTCATGTTAATTTCAAACGTCACAAATGTCACAACATTGCTAAAATAATATTCCAACTAAAATCCTTGTAATTTTAGTCTCGACATGACGTCTTCTATTAATAAGTGGAGTGACACTGAAACCCTTATTCTAATAGATATATTTAGGGATAATTCCGTCATGCAGGCCTTAGATGGCAGCAAGTAAGTACAACATTTTATTATATTATTATATATTTTATCGTAGCCTTTGGGTGTAGGATACACACGAAATCCAGAGAACTACTAGCTTGTCTTTAAAGGGGTAGTAATAGGGTAGTCCTTGGCTGCACCTGAATTCCTTTAATTAGCCTACTCTAAGTAGGCCTATAAGTATTCATAATAAACTTATACGTTTATTATGAAATCTTTTTGTCACATAACATTCATTGGGCCCTATGAGCTTAATGCTTGTTGGCTGGGGTTGTGTAGGCCTACTGTAGGCTAATGCCAAGATAGCAAGCTTACTATAATGAAAGTTGTAGCCTAAAGGAACTTGTCTGGATATTGACACTTGCTTTTTAATTGTCAATAGATTCCGGAATGCAGATGTGTACAAGACAATGGTTCCGATTTTGCAAAATGCTGGTTATCCGCGTACCTTTGAACAAATTAGAAGCAAGTGGAAGAGTCTACAGGCAGAGTACAGAGCGGCAGTTAAATGTAATAATAGGAGTGGAAATGGTCGTATAGTATGTTTTTTTTATGATGAACTACAAGTGATTCTCGGGGGCAGGCCTAGTTCGACGTTTCAAAATGATGGTGTTGAGTCTGGTGCAATTGCAACGCCCGAATCTATTCAGGGTAAGTATTTACATAATAAAATTATGATTAGGTATGATTTGAAAAAATATGATGACCACCTATTTGTATGTCGGTATAAACTGATGGCTTGTTCTTGTAAATCTGTGTCATTGTCTACAGCCAAAGCACTTAAGGTCCCCCCCCCCCCCCCGTCCAACCACTATTGTGACCTTGACGAGGCTGTTGTGACGAGATATAAAGCAGATTCAAGAACCAGGGAACACCATTTTCGTCATAACATATTACGTTGTTATTATAATATTTTAATACGTAATAAAAGACTTCTGTAGGTAGACTTCGTGTCGAAGTATTAAACAAGGTTTATTCTTCAATACAATAAATAGGCATAGGGACTATGCGTTCTTTATTTCATATCTTATTTACAAACAAGTACCTTTTATTAATCGCTCACAGGCTAAACTAGATAATAACAATAATACATTGCCTTTAAAAAATCTAACTGTGGATAATTTATTTCTTCTAGTCACAGACCCTGAACTGATAGAACTGATCGCTAACTCGTCGGCGCCTCATACCACGAATGAGATATTGTCGTTGCCGTCAACAAGCCAAACTACAACAGTTGTCACAACGCCCCGGTCAACTACAAACGAAACACCTTCACGGAAGCGAAAGGCCAGCTATGCTGGAACTTTGTCTAAAATTTCAGAACAAATCGGAGATGCTCAGAAACAGATTGCGACATCGACGAAAGACTTTTTGGAAGGTCTTCAAGCCGAAGGCCTAGCACAAAGAGAGTGGGAAGAAATGCAAGTGGCAGCTTCTAGGAAACACGCTGCAAAACTCATGAAGATGACAATGGCCAAAATGTTGTCATCAATCAACATTATGTTTGGCGGAGAAAACGAAAGTTCCAGCAGTGAAGACAGTGATTGACTTGTACTCTATAACATATTATGACATTGTTATTTTTAAAATATTACTCAATTTAATTAAAATTAATAATAACTAAACTTGTGTTCGTTCAATCATTATCTACATTATGTTAGGTACCGTAAGAGTCTTAAACTATGGGTTCATTTAAACGGAATGATGATTGTCGCAGTGGTAAAGTTTGAGCTAGATGGTTGCACAAGTGGTTCCTGACAACAGCCATGTTACTTGTAATCATCTCTTTCCAACGGCCTCAAGGGTGGTGGCTGGGGAAACACTAACTCAGCTTCCTGGACATCCTGTAACCATTGTTCAATAAACTGTTCCTTGCCATTCTCCACATAGTTGTTCAGTGCACAACAAGCAGCAACTACTTTAGGCACAAAAGTGTAGTGCACATCGATTCTTTTACACAGACATCGCCATCGAGCCTTCAACCTTCCAAACGCAATCTCCACAGATATCCTGTATGAACTGAGGTAAACATTGAAAGATTCCTGTTCCGGTGTTAGTATCCCCGTGTAACCTTTCATTAGCCAGTTGAGTAATGGATAAGCAGCATCTCCAAGCGCCATCAAAGGTATTTCAACCCCATCTATCATCTCTGGAATCTTGGGAATCACTTCTTCAGAATGTTGGAATATGTATGACTCTGACAAGCAACGCGCGTCATGTGCAGAACCAGGCAACTTACAGCTTACATCACGGAATCTGTATCTATTGTCCACTACTCCTTGAAGCACAATAGATGGCCAACCCTTCCTGTTAGTAAAATCTCGGTAACCATCCTTGGGAGGCAAGACAGGGACATGAGAACCGTCTATTGCTAGGTAAGCTTGTGGAATTTTATATTTTTCTTTCACCAAATATGTAATTTCAGCCGCCTCTACTGCATTGGGCATCGTAATCATTTGTGGTACTAGTATGATGTTCATAGCGTTTATGACGGCATAAAAGGATTTTTGTACCGTGCTTTTGTGAACGCCAAACTGGTTTGCCACGATTCTATATTCACAGCAAGATGCAAGTTTATACAAAGTCATGCCTACTTTTTTTCTAACATCTATTGGCACCTGCAATGATTCTTCACATGGCAACAGAACATCGTTGAGCATTTGACATAAATCTTCAAAGGAAGATCGTCGCATCCTAAAGTCTGCTACCCAATCTTCTTCTTTATAGTTATCTTGTACAATCCTATCCCACCAATCGCTACTCCTGGTTTTATTAGCATTTCGATGCCTTGGAGGTCTAGCAGGGAGGAGAGCTAGGCAATTCAAGATTATGTCGTTTTGCTCCAGAATCATTTTGAAATATCTAGCTATTATCTTTTGTATTTTAATCCTGAATCGGCGACGGCGACGATGAATAACTTCCCGTGATTCATCTTCTAAATGTTGAGCAGTAATAACGAAATTTGTTATTATTGCCCTAAAATTTCGAATAACTTGTCGTCGATTCATTGCCATAAAATAGCGTCTAACTTATACCACAACATTTACAATTAAATTAATGCACACATCAAACACCATTTAATTAACCCAAAGATCATAAGGTATCAAGAATAGACCTACTAACTTACTTTGTTACGATCACAAACAATTTTACGTAAAATTAAATTTGTATTGACATCGTCTACAAAACCGTCGACCGGAAATCAAGTCAGTGCCGTCTAAGCTCTGCGTCGTGAAAATCACTACCATCTAGACTCTGCACTCTGCAATCCAAGGTCCCCTGTATCTACTCCTAGCGGAGGTCTTAGCCTGTGCGCGGCAGCGAAGCCTAGCGGAAATCCAGTGGACCTTGTCTGCAACCGATCTGCAACCGACTTGAAAGAACGCGCCTTGTAGTGGCGTGATATATGGGCGGATCCCGAATCGAATTCGTTGAAGGCGATTTCAACCAAGGCGCTTTGGCGTGCGTGATATACGTAGTCATTGCAATCAAAAAACAAAACTGAAACAGTCCTAGGTCTAGGCCTAGACGTAGAAAATTATTTATAATACAACAGTCTAGGCCAATCGTTCCTGTAGGATATATAGGCATTGGTATGTGAATACTAAAATTACTCACTTGACAAGCCCTAGGCTTAACTTGCCAACCCTAGGTCTGCACGTTCATGTTCTGACACACATCCCGCACAAAACCTTACTTTGATGACTAATTAAAGCCTATTGTAGATAAAGAATACCATGATAGTCCTAGGCTTTGCAAAAACTCAAGAGAAAATGCTCGTTATTCTTTATCACAATGATCTCGCGAAATCTCCTGTCACATACGAAAAAAGAAAAACAAAAGACGGTGAAAATGTACATCCCTGTGGAGTTGTTTGTGTTGAGCGGATGGGCGAGCACCGCCGTCTGTATGTAAATATGTACAAATATACGTACATTTAGTTTCCAATTGGCCTTGACTCAACACAGTTATGACGTAGTACCGTCCAAAGATGGCGCACGCTCGTTTTTGGCGCGCAAACTGGGGGACCCATTTAATTCTTGTTTAAATTACACAAAAAACATTTTTTTTAAATAAAAAAAAGTGCAGGGACTATTAAGACATGAATAGAATTAAAATAAAATATAAAATATTAAGTGGAATATTCCCTATTATCACAAACTCCTTTCGTTTTCTAGTTTTTTTTTGTTTTAGATTTTGATGACCAAACCAAAATTTTTTGGGATGGGTGGTGATTAAGAACCTTAGTGACGTGGGTTTTCTGGTTGGATTCAGTTTGGGAAATTTTCCGCGGAAAAGAAAATACATTATTACATATTATGATGATTGATTATCAATGGTATCAATGAAAAAATATTGAACTAAGAAATACAAAACAAATTGAAATCAACTAATTATAATTTTCCAAGCAAATCAAGTCAACCAGCACAATTATCTTAGAACAGAAAAGTTTATCAGAAATTTTCCTACCCACATCTCACTTTCACAACGTTTAATCAGTAGCTGTTACCATCAGCAGGTTGATTTGTTGCAAAGTTTGTGCTTTGCGTAGGTACTCTATATTTCCCAGACAGTAGACTCTTCTCCAACCTAAGTAATAACACTCAAAGTTGACTGTGCATGTACCTAGGTGCTTACTTCAACTAAAACAAGTACAGTAGTACATTTGATAGCTACAACATAATCATATAGCACATACCGGTAACTTACCCTAATGCGATTGTGACAATCTTAGCTCTTGCTTGCTTCACTTGGTCGAACATGTCTTTGACGTCTTGGCCTGGCTCAGAGTTCTCAACATCAGTTATCAGAATCACCATACCTCCGGATTCTGTAGATTCAATCAACTGTTGGAACAAAGACAAAGAAGTAAACATAATTGCATTCACGGTGAAAGGAACACGGCTTTAACTGGAGCATCTATCTATGTGTCTGCATCTATGTAATTAGATTTATTTTATTTAGTTGTCCTCCTGTGTAAATAAGTTTTTTAACTGAATAAGATAGACGTTAAAAAATAAAATAATAACAAGTAAAAAAAAGTATGTCTTACCTGTAACGCAAGCCTAAGGCCGCAGCCAATGCACGTCTCGCCCTGTGCGATTCTTGGGATAAGTTGAACCAGATGCTGTCTGCTATCATTAGTAATGGGAACAAGACCACTTAGCAGCTTTGCACTTGACCTGTCGGCAAACAAGAAAGTTAGTGTTTAGTATCAAACAGGCCAACATGTCATAATAAGGTTAAGGAGGTGACAATTGTGGATTTAGAAATAAAATAACAAATAATTGTTTTTGTTTAGATTGGAGAAGGGTTGACAGGTTGGGAAAGCATAGAGAACATAAAGCCCAGCCTGAAGGGCTGGTGGTGGCAAAACTTTTCACCTGCCGATGACAGCTGCAGCTAATTTAAAGTTGTTTGTTACCTTAATCCACGACGCGTTTCATCCTTCGTGGATTAAGGTAACAAACAACTTTAAATTAGCTGAGTTGTCATCAGTATGTGAAAAGTTTTGTCACCCCCAGCCTTTCAGGCTGGGCTTTATGTTCTCTATGCTTTTCCAACCTGTCAACCCTTGTCCAATCTAAACTAAACTAGCCAGTTGGCCTTTTCCAAACTAATTGTAAAATAATTGTTTTTCTTTCACTTGTATTGTAACATAAATGTTACTTCTTCCACTTATAAGTGAACTCAGTTGACAACTTTAACATCCAAGAATGTATTGCACCAGATAAGATGTTACATGTATCACCACTGACCACAAGTACTTCAAGTGGTTTAGTTGTTTCTACAATAACAATACCCAGCGCTTGATCCAGAAAACCCATCCACAGACCACAGGTCTTCAATAATATATTTTTTTTTTGTTTACCAAAATTTTTTTGTTTTAATGCCTTTTTGTTGTAATGCTACTATTTCAAATATTTACGAAAATGTAGTTTAATTTTTGTTTTTGCATCTTTTTAATTAGATTTTTTTAGTTGTCCTTCTTTGTTATTCATTTTTTTAAACTGAATATGATAGACGTATAATAAGAAATATATCATATTTGGCCTGCAGTTACATAGAATGTTGCCAGCAAAATGTGATTTTTTTCATTGATTTTTATAATAAATTTTATAATGTAGGTATCTATTTACATAAGGTATATACATTTAATAGAATGTAGACTGTCGAGATAAAAATTGAACAAGTTATTATTATTATTATAATATGTACTATATTATGTTATTACAACAATCCCAAAAGTTTATATAGTACAGTACGCTTTAAGATTATTACTCAGTCATTGGGTACAAGTGTAAGTGTAAAGAATGTCAAACTGTTGGATAAGGAGAGTGATAAAGAGGGCGGTACCAACAGCGTTCCTAAAGTGGAGTTGGTAGGTAGGTCCACATAGAAAACATAACACAAAGATAGATAGATCAAACCAACAGCTAGCCTAGTTTTAAGTTGGAGCTCAGTCTCTCTCTCTCGCTCCTTCTCTCCGCTCACTGAGGAAGGAAGGTCTCCTGGTCCGAAAACGTTTTGTTATTGTAGTTTTTGTGCTTGTCTTTGTGTTTTATGTTTTCTATCTTGGCCTACTAACTCTATTTCAGGTACGTAAGCAGTTGGTACTCGATCTCTTTTATCACTCTACTCATTGGATACAAATATATAGGTGTGAGATAGGATCCAACAGCTAACCCTCGAGAAGTGATGGGAGGCTGCCAAATTTGTTGATACATAGAGACATAAAATATGCTTATTATTCCGAGTGATCTTACTTTATGTATAGATACGAAATCTATAGACAGGAGTTGTTTGATAAGGGAACAGAGCTACCTACAGCTTACCTGCAAAATAGTCTGTAGCTACACAAGACAGAGCAAATTTATATAAACAAACAATTACAATTTTGAAAAGTTTCACATATGCCTACGTACCTAGCTTTGCTAAAACAAATTTGACATAGCTTGTATATTTATTAATTTATGATGCATGTATTGTGCTTGTGCAGCATTGTACTTATTATTTTCCAGGTAAGCCGTTTGTTTCCCCCCTCTTCTATAATTTGAGGGGTTGTATAGCAGATATCAAGTTTTAACAACAAAATACTGCGTTAATAAATACAGACACTTACGAGAACTGAACCATTCCAAGATTGATCCCATCGGGAATGTCCAACTCGATCCAGTTCCGAAGAGCATTCTGGAGCTTAGTAATGCGACTCCGAGATTCCATGCTCTCCGATATGTCCAGAGTTAATACTATACTTTGGTCTTTGGTAGATTCAATTGGCGCTACTTCATTCCAAAACAAACAAAAGGTTGCAAAGACCCACCAAACAATCATTGTTATTCTGGCTTCCAAAGGTTATATTTTTCTTTCTGTTGAACAGCAACGTCTACTTACAACAAACTTGAGGGCACTTATTAACTTGTAATTTTTTAAATGATTATTGATTATTGATGAGAATCACAATTGTAACGTATATCACAACCAGAACCTTGACAAAAGTGTATTTACTATTTTTATTATTATTTACTATTTTGTAAGACGGACTGTTCACCTATATTTTCAATACGGCGTCGACACCACCGGATGCACTGCAACATGTCAGTCCCACACTTATCTACCTCGAGGATGCTTATCTGTGATACAGAACCATTTCAGTAGGAAATAATGAATCACCAAATAAATATTTCTACACTGACATCACCTCATTTCCTAAAAACATTCCGCAGAATTTAGTGACGTGTTCCAGCTTACAACAATGATATATTTCAAACTGGTAATAGTAATCTAAGGTGTCACACTATGTGTTTACAACCGAGATAAGATAAGGACGAATGTACACAGCTTCAGTGCAAATAAGCTCACCTTCTCACTTTGCAATACACATACCGGTACATACAACAATGCATGCCCAACTAAACATTGATAAGGTATATCCAGGGAAACACAATCTTTACGACTGGTTACTTTAGAAACGCAAAACACAGATATGGAAATATTTGAACAATCGGTAATTAAACCCAGTAGTACTCCAAATGACACCCATTCATTGACTGCATGCATATTCATGAGAAATGATAAATGAAAGTTTATAGTACATATCAAAACACATTTATTAATTAATACAAGTATTACACCATAACAATTTGAGGCCAACCAAACCCTTTTTGTGGTAGGCATAAGCATTGAGCACACAGTACAAAATTACAAGGTAGAAAAGAAGACTACAGATCAATGCCTCTGATCAAGTAGACAGCTTCGTTATCACAGCCACAAATCAAGCGATTCTTGTTCACGTCCAAAGAGTTTATTGGCAAGTGGAGTTGCGTCATGAGAGAAAACACCTCCAGTCGGTGTTTGGCCGCGTCACTGCTCAGCCACGGGTTCTCAGCCGCCGACTCATCTGCGAATAATAAGAACAAGTAGAACTCACCTAACAGTACTTTTAGAACACGAGGTTGTACCATCCACCACTAGTGTGGGAAGGAGGGGAAGGAAGTAGGGGTGAGGCTCTCAAGAGAGGTTGAGAGGAGGGGGTAGAGTGTTGTGCCATCCCCAACCCTCACCACTAGTGTGGGAAGGAGATGTAAAATTATCTCCAACATGACCAGCCAGGGAATAATAACAAGTAGAACTCACCTAACAGTACTTTTAGAACACGAGGTTGTACCATCCACCACTAATGTGGGAAGGAGATAATAAAAAAAAAAATTGTCATGTACTAGTGTGGGAAGGAGATGTAAAATTATCTCCAACATGACCAGCCAGGCACAAGCCATTTAATAAATGTTTTGAGCCCTGATGCATAACCAGGTAGGTAGGTGACATCCACTGGCAATGGCATAGTAAGGCACATGACATGTAGCATTATTGGAAGGAGATTGTAAAAGAATAAAATGCACTTTCTCCTTTCTCTGTAATTCAATTAAATTGAGGAGATCAAGGAGACCACGACACCGATGCCAGGATAGTACGAGGAAAGAGGTGAAACAGCAAGGAGGAGACTGGAATGTGGTGACAGGAGAGAAAAAGATGGAGGGGCCCATCTTCAATGCCGACCCAACACAGAGTCAGACGATGCAACAGATAGATCTATCTGTGTGATGATGATCACAATCTCAAGAGGAGTTTGATTTTTACATTTTTGAATTAAATTAAATACAGGAGTGAGTTACTGGCTATGCTGTCAAAGAAAAAAACAATTCCCACTTTTTTAACAGCTTACGGTAACTTAAGAAATTATTTAGTAAATTGACAATGCAATGTCCCTGTAGGCCTAAACATGTTTCTATCACTATTGTGGAATACATATTGATTATTGAAAGTGCAACTCTTCTTGCATCACTGTTCACATTCCACATGAACCGTCTTGTACATACCTGATATGGACGTATGGATGGAACCGTGAGCCATGGTGGAGGTGTTCCAGTGCCACACTTCGCCACTGGCTGCGCAAGTGAACAGGTGTTCAGGGCGGTCTGGGTGGAAGAGCAGCTCACTCACTAGAACGGAGCAGGTAAAGCGAGATTACAAGTTAAGCTATGCTGAAAGGAAGGGCAAGTATTGAATATGGTAAACCACTACACGTATAGGAAAATAATTATGAACTTGAATAAATAAACAAATAAATAAATAAATAAATAAATAAATAAATAATAATAATCTAACACCCGGTTCCAACATAAGTCGCGGAGTGACGTATCACCAGTTTTTTGGGCTGTGGACTTTCAGTGCTTGCTAGCCAGGCTCAACACCTCCTCATTACTTCGATGTCTTCTATAATAAATAAATAAATAATAATAATCATCATAACTCAGTTCCAACTATGTCGGGTTGAGTGGTGGTTTTCCACCATTATCAAAGCATGAAACTGTAGATACTAAGCTTGCCAGACTCAGTGTTTCTTCCACATCATCTAACTCCTTCCTCTCCACCAATTTACTCCACTCTCTTCTGTCCTCCCACAGTTAAACTCTTGCCACATGCTCCCACACTTCATTCCGTTTTCCAACGTCTTCTTGAATTAATCTTTCCCATTTTTCTCTTGGCCTTCCTACTCTTCTTTTCCCCTCCTTGCCGCTTCAAATTTCGCTTGGAATCCTCCCCTTGCCCATCCTTTTCATAGTCCAAAAGCATCTTAGACGTTTTTTTCCTAGCTTAAACTTCAATTCTCCAATCCTAGTTCTTTCCCTTTTTTCTTACTTTTATTTGCCATTTTTGTAACCCCCTTAATACTTCTTAAAAACTTCATTTCTCTGCTTCAGCTGACTCTCTTCTTTGTTCCCACTCCCCCATTTTCTCCCCCATATGTAAGTAAGGTACAAAATATGGTTATACGCAAAATTTTACTTTTTTGTGGGAACAACTCATTCATAGTAACTTTCCAAAAAAATTGGTAAAACCCTTTGTTTTTTGCACTCTAGATGACACTTCCCTAAAACACTTTTGCATCTTTTGTCAATTATTTCCCAAAATTTTTAAAATTTTTCTTCTTTTTCTTCTAAGACTTCTCCAAGTAGTACAATTTTTTCCATGTCTCTAGGCTGCCCTTTGTCTTTTTTTTGATACCAAACATTCACTTTTTTTTTTTTTTTTTCTGTTTGATTTTAAAGACCAAACTCTGTAGTAACTTGTTCCATCGTCCCCCTTCTCCTGCATTTTGGCACTCTCACCCAAATCAACAATCGTCCCAAACAAATGTTCTTTGTCCTTCCATTGTTTTTGGGTTTCCACTCTTAAATTTCATCCATTAAAACAGTAAAGATGTTGGAGTAACCACAAACCTTGTGCAAGCCCCTTTTACTTGGAACCATTCTGACCTACCCATATTTGTCGTACAAATTTTTCACTCCTTTGATATGTACTTTGTATCCTGTCTATTAAACCCTTCCCCACTCCTTTTGTTTCTAGACACCCCCCATATTTTCTTCTAGGCAGGCGATCGATGCTTCTCCAGACCCAAAAAACACAACGGCATTTCCTTCCCATTTTGCCATCTCCCCTCCATTTCTGTCTTATAGCAAATTGGGATCAATAGTAACTGCCCACTTCTGAACCTATTTTGTTCTTCTCTTAGATCTGTGTCATATACCTCCTTCAGTTTTATTTCTACAATTTTCTCAAAAAATTTTTGCACATGACACTTTAAGTCCCCCCTCTATAATTTTTCACACTTTTACGGTTCCCTTTTTTAAAACAGCTGCAAAATTATACCTCTTTTCCCCAATCTTCGGTCCCTTTTTTTTGTTTCCACGCCGCACTTATTACCGAAAAAACCCCTTCTTCCTTCCGCACCCGATGCTTTGATCATTTCCACGAAAAGTCATCCACTCCCGGAGCTTACCCTTCTTCATGGTCCCAACGCCCCTGCCACCTCTTTTTTCGTTCCTCGTCTTCTTATCTTCTCACTTCCTTTCCTCTTTCTCTGCATTTAAAAATTTTTACTAACCCCCACTTTACAGAAACTTTGAAATATTTCCTCCACATTTTTTGTATTTCCTGTGGTTTTTTGTAATTGGCCTTTTCATTTACCATGAGCTTTTTTTCTTTCCCCTTTTTTGTCTTTTTTTCTTTAATCCGTGTCCGTACAAATTTTTTATTTTCCCCGGAAGTATCTTCTAATTTTCCACAAATTCTTTCCATTGCTTGCTTTCTCCTCCTTCACCAATTTTTTTCCATCGTCGGTTTTTCGCCTACGGTACTCGTACTCATTTTCTGTGATTTTTCATTTTATTCCCCTTTTCCAAGCTAGTTTTTTCCCAACTGCATCTCGTACCCTTTGTTCCACCATGCGTTTTTTTTTCTCTTTCCTCCTTAAAAAAATTTGGGATTTAGAGTTATCCCCCTCGTCACAAGCTGATTTTCAGTGGAGGGAGAGTAAACCAAAGTGACCAAGCCAACACTGTAGGTCCCGATGCAATCGACGAGTGAGTGATAACCATCCAAAGATCGATATTTTGTAATAGGAAATATAGCAATCAGTGGTATGGCCAGTGCAAACACCCGCTTAGCACTATTTAGTAACGCTAAGTCACTAGTATAGTATTAGAATTACTAGGCCGATTCGCGAACGCTTTTTTCAGTCGCATTGATGAATGAGTATTTTCGTTTGACTATTTCTATCCTTAATTATTACGGTTTCATTTCGTGTCATCGTTGTTAACATGTTTAGTTTGTGAACGTGTTATGTAAAGACAATGAGCAAGCATAAACCATGACTGTCATCAACAATGCGAGGCTACCGACCGCAAGTCTGCTAGTCAGCGAGATACTGACAGCCAACACGCACCTTCGTTTAGCCAGCCGCGGAATGGTGTGGGCGGCGAGGTCATATATATCTCTTGTTGACCTAACAGTACGATTTTTACGAGAAATATTTCCTCGATTAAACCCAATATCGTAATATACTACTACTATGTTCAGTGATTACAAATCTCCCCGTGAATTTTCATTATGATCAGAGAAGCCGTTTGTCCGGTGGAGAAACGAAAATCACGGAAAAATCGTACTAATAATTGTAAAAAAATCATAAAAGTATGATTTTCATGAGAAATATTTATTCGATTGTACTAAAAAAACGTGGCAGGTCTAAGTTAAAGAGATTTTGAAAGTGCCCTACAAATTTCATCAAGAGCGGAGTTGTAACAAAGAGAGAAAGAAACAAGCTTTGTTACTCTCATCCAAAAAACTTTGTATCCCCTACATAATTATTAGAGATGGACCGATACCAGGATTTTCCGATACCGATACCGATACCACTATTTTCCAAACCGGTTCCGATACCTATTTATTTAGAATTACCTAAACATTAAGATGTAACAATATAAGATTTAAGTTTTGAGTTATCAACATATGTGAATTGGCTGAACTAAAGTTGAAGAGATGGTATCGGTATCGGCAAAATCTTCCGATACCAATTTTACCGATACCACTAGTATCGGCCGATTCTCAATATCGGTATCGGTCCACCTCTCATAATTGAGCGAGCGTCTCCACTTGACTCTTATGGCTCGAATGTCTGTTTTTTTTGTCTGTTACTGCTTCGATACAGGTCGCACCGTTTCTCTGATCAACCAGAAATTTTGAACACAATTACATACCACCTAAGCGGGTTGCTGTAGGCCCTAGGCCTATAGTTTTTTCAAAATCCGATCGTTGGTTATAAAAATAAATTTTTTTAAATGTTCCGATCGTTATGAAATTTTGCAGGGTCAATAAGTACAACATTCTCTCCTATTTTACAAATTTTCAGCTTCATTGGTCAAGACCTTAAAGACTTATTGGTATGTAACATTATGGAATTTTCGTACTCGGGTCCTGTTGCACGTACCGGGTGCTCGCTCAACAACGCGCGGGACTTTAGCGTTTTCCTATTATGTATGTACACAGTATGCACTATGAAGAAGTACCAAGAAGTGCAAGGTTACCACTACCAAACCTACTTTTTTCCCAAATACTGACATATATGCAGCAGAGACTTGGAATATGAAAAAACATGGATGAGAGCCTTGTGCGGCTGTAAAAATTAAAGAAAGGTTTTTTAAGCATTGTAGGTAAGACAAAGATGGGACAGAATATGGAATAGGAAAATCCGAGATAAAGTAGGCGTGAGGAACTTAATGAAGCGAATTGGAGAGAGAAGATTAAAGTGGTTCGGACATGTCATGTAAAAAAAAGATAGGAGCGAGATTACCGAGAAGGATGAGGGAAATTTGGGAAATTTCCCAGGTGGTTAGTATGTTAACCCTCCGTCACTCGCGGGGGGTTCTACAAACCCAGGGTCTACATCGACTCTGTTTTTCTCTGCATCAGACTGTTTTAACCGACTCTAGATTCTCAGTACTTCAAGTCACTCTATCTGTTAGCGAAATTTGTAACCCTCTATAATCATTAGGGCTTTAGTGTCGTTATTTTGGGCCGGTTTAAACTTGGCGGGGGTTTCTGAAACCCCACGCGAGTGATCACGTTACAGTAACAGCATAGGGAAACTCAATGCTATTTTGGCTTAAATTTTGGAATTTTGGAAAAATTCTTCTTGCAATTTACTTACTGGTTCATCTTCATTACTAAAAAGTGAAATAAAACTTAAAATTGCATTATTTGGACACCTTTTTTATTATTTTGAAAATGTCTATTTTTTAAATCTGAAAATTACAATAAAATAATATTTCATACAAAAAGGTTCATTGGCATTTTATTTCCCTGTCCTCCCAGTAAAAACCACCTACATAGTAGTTCCACAAATCATATGAGCACAGACAGAAATATCCAAAACATACTTCTGCACTAATTACAGCCCAAACTAATTTGGGGTTTGACAAACCCCACGCGAGGGATGGTGTTAAGAAATTCCGCGCGAGTGACGGAGGGTTAAGTAGAAAAGAATGCGTAAAAATAAAAAGCCTTCCCGAAAAGATTTTGTGGTTTCCACGCAGTGCCGTAACCACGAGATCAGAGGGTTACCCATTTTGTGCCGATATATATGTGAAGCACGACATCTCTAGACTAAGAAGTTTATTTAAATCCTTCCTGGTCAGAGCGGTTTCTTTAACCATAGTAGGCCTAGGCCTATTTATGTCACTTACTCTTCCATTGATTCCAGAGCAAAATATAGAAAAATAAATAAATGTTATAAAAGTAGGGTAGAAAACATAAAAATCAAATGGACAACATTTACTAATTAACCCCTAGCCCAGTGATGGCAAAATAAACTAAATAGATGATAGTAAAAAATTATATCCCCGATGTTAATTTGTCCGATCCTTTCCAATCCTGACATCACCAACTCCTTACAGACTTCCCACCCCTTGACTAACTACCCACATAGGCCTAGGTACCTACACATTTTCTCCCCCCAAAAAAATTCTTGAACTTTAAGTCATTTGTTTGGATTTTATCTGACATTGACATATTTAGCAAAATATGATCCCCTACCAAAGTCACTCACCCCCACCCTCCCTTATCCCCTCCCTAACTCAATTTTTTTGGTTGAAATTCTAAAAAATCAAAATACCTAGGCTATTTTACTTGGCTTTTTAGTTACCTAATTTGATCGGTTTTAATCCGATCTTCTTGACATTTTCTCCCCCCCCCCTCACCACTGAGACTATACAGACTCTCCCTGAGTGGACTTAGGTCTTTTGGCAATGATCATTCGAAGATAGATTCGTATCTTGAAGTCGATGCAGTTGGTCAGTCGAAGGAGAGCTGTGTATTCTTCATGAGCTGGTTCCAGGCTACTACTGAAGCAACTGGCTTAAATGTGTAAACCATGGACAAACTAATTAAATACTAATAATACAGAACGGGTTTGATTTAAATCAGAAACTAGAGAAAATTTTGTTTTATTTCACAAAAAGAATCATGTGTTTCACTTAAGTACATAAAATGTAAATCTATTTTATTAAATTATAGAAAATGCCAAGTTCATATTTTGTCCTATTTGCAATTTTGCATAAGGCGTCGTCCTGACATTTGTTTGGACCTAGTTCAGATTAGTGACACTGTGTGCTGGTCTCTGATTGGTTATTATAACGCTACGATCGTATTTTACATTGTTGAGAGCGGTGTTGGCTGAGAAGTTTAGTTGGAAGATGGTCGTGGTCGTGGGCGAGTTAGGCGATGTGTAAAACTTAGGAAAAGTTAACTAGGGAAAACGCTTTGAAGATAGGAAACGCGTGTTAAAAATCCGCGAAAGTGCTTATCGAGAACGAACGGCGATCTGCCTAGAAGAAATACCAGTGAACGTCTGTGAAATCAACGAGAACTGTAACCAACCGAGGTACCTTTTACGAGTCTAGCCGAGACCAGGGATTCGTGAGTGAACAAACGATTTGCATGCCTTAGGAACAGTTTAATAAACCGAAGGAATTGATAAAATACAGCATAGATAGCCATAAAAGCTTAGAATCATTAATAGCCGAAGGGCCGAGAGTTAGTTACGTTCAAGAAGAGTCGAGAACGATTGTAGCCGCGTAGATTGGAGAGTACGTCACGGGAAACGCAGTCAAAGTTTGATGGTTGGATTGCTACGAGATATAAATTGAAGTGTCACTAAAAGGAAATCGATAGGGATTAAATCGTTTATAAATCCAAGTGTAAGAATATATAAGGAACGTTTATTGACAATTCAATATCTTGGCAAAGTTTTAGTATTTGGGCAAATTGGTTTCGAAGTCAGTAAATGCAGATTATTGAAACTCAAAATGGCGAATTTGGTTGCAAAGAGTTTGAAGTTGACATCAACAATAAAAACTATGAACATACGCGAGTGACTGAGCCACCGACGTCGAACGATTTGTATTGTTGAGGAAGACGCGTGAAGTCAGAACTGTGTCGATAAAAGTTGTCGTGTTTACATCAATAACTGTCTGACAGTTTACGGTGTGAAGAACTGGAGAACTTGTTTATTGAACTTGGAATGCTGGTATCGGCAAGTGTGAAACATTAGAAACGTACTGTCGGAGTTGGTTTATTCGAACGATGAATTAACGTAATTTTATCACCGCTTGAACAATATCAAGTGACAGTTGAACTTCGAAAGGAATCACAACCGGGATACGAACTCAAGACAGGATCGTCGGTACAAGACTACGACAGTCTACAAATACGCAGCAAGTTACTGACCTACACGTCGAACTTCTTCGACTTCATAGGGTTTCGATGGGAGTCATGATCATTTGTGATGAGTATTAGAATAAATTTATTACCAATTATATTTCCATAAACTTTTGGAAAACTTTACTGTTGTCCATCAGACCAAGAGATATCTTAACTAGATATCCATTTTGCTTTTAGCCATCAGTACTGATAGGTAGGGTTTGAGCTGTATTCCTTGTCAATGAAGGAAATTCATTTGTGTTATACAATATAGCCAGACCTGGGTAAGTTACTTTTGAAAAGTAATAAAATTACATTACTCATTACTTCAGCCAAAATGTAACTAAATTACTATTTAGTTACTTTTCCAAGAAAGTAATGAAATTACGTTACTTTTTATGAAAAAAAGTAGTGAAATTACTTTCAAAAATTACTTTTTTAATTTAAAATGTATCTGACGTGCGGACGAGTATGACGCAAGTGCTTTGTCTACCGATGGCGGGTCTCAGACAGGGTGTTATCCACGCCCACACTTCAAAACCAGCGGAGGCCTATCACAGAGATATTGTAGATATCGACGTATAGATGTATAGTAAATTATTGATTACGCGGGTGACATCTATCGATGTTGTAACTACACTATACAAGTGTAACAATTCGACTATCGATTTATTTGACACACCCTTGAATGTTTGATAAGTAGATAATTACGTCGTCAACGGCGCTCGTCATAGGCGGAAGTACCAAAAGTAAACATGGCTTGGTTCTGAAATAAAAACTCGGGACTAGAAATCTCTCGATCAGACCTACGAAATGTCGGAAATGCTGCATGCACATGCACATTGTTCAAGCGGGTGATACGTAGAAAGGCAGCAGGCGCACTGGCCCAGTGACTGATTTTGATACACAAAGGCACGGTCCGCGTGGCAAAAGTAACGCGTTACTAACGCCAAATTACAATGATAAAAGTAGTGAAATTACTCTTTCGTTACTTTGAGAAAATTGTAATTAAATTACTGGCTCGTTACTGAAAAAAGTAATTTCGTTACAGTAACGCGTTACTTCCGTTACGTTACTACCCAGGTCTGAATATAGTCCGTTCTGGTTTGACTTATTAACCGTTGATTGTCTGTTGTAATGTCATCCTAGACCTAGTTTAAATAATACCTAAGTTGTATTTCAGAGGTGTTTTGTCTTCGCTGTCTTACGATTTCTCAATTTTGTGGGTCTTGGTGAGTTATAGGAGGTTGATGTGTTACTAATTAGGGACCTTTAGACTTGAGTACCAGGTTCACGCCTAGGTAGTGTTTTAAAATTCAAGTTTGAGGGATTTTAGCCTTGATCAGTTGTTTTTATTTTTAATTAATATTTTACTTTTGAGTGAGGTCAGAAATCGTGTTTCACTTTAATTAGGCGACCCATCGCCGAGTATGTTCTTGACCATTAAATCGTATTTTACGGAGTAAATCTATTTAGTGAGGTAGCCAACGAGAGCCTATCGATTTCATTTCATTTCATTTTATTGTCTTGTTTTGTATACCTAATACTAGCATATAATGTTACAATGTTATGACAAGATAAACAAGATAAACAAGTTCTAAACATTACATTATAAGCTAGCTAGCTATTAAACACGTCTTTTCAAAAGACTAAGACTTGAATATTAGGATGTATAGAAAATACTAAAACTAATTTACATTAATTACAAAATACACTTTTACAACAATACAATAATACACAATAAAAATATATACTTTTACACTAATATAAGATAGGCTACTAGATAATATAAGTCTAGGCATCTATATGCAAAATAAATTGTACCTGAGGAGTCGTAGGTTTGTTGTGTTACACCACCCCCAGCCACTATTCCCCAGAATCACTTACCCCCAAACATTTTTTGAAAATAAATCCCCAAAATTTTTAATATTAAAAAAAATATATATATATTATGCAAAATTAGATTCCTCTCCCAAATCATTGTTTCTCATGCTATCGACTATTGACATGTAGCAACACCCCCTACACCGAGTGACACCCGTCTGTCAGACGCAGTAGTAGTATGGCTAGTGGTTAAAAGAAAATAAACATGATGAAATAAATATCCAGTCTTTTTGTAAAAGTAAAAAAAAAAAAAATTTTTAGGCGGGATTCATACCAGTATCAATATTATTCAAACTTAAGTATGTACGGTACTGTGCAATTATTAACCTAAAGAGTAGCCAGTGAAATAATGCAACATACCAGAGGCCGGATGTGCGCTGAGAAGGGTCACCGGGATTGTGTTTTGTCGAAGATCCCACACGGTCAAGGATCCGTCTTCTCCCCCCGCTAAAACTAGGTGGCGTTGAGTGGGGTGGTGGGTCACACAACTAGCTCCAATCTGTGACACAAAGTACATTAATTTAATTGTTGTTTTAATATGAACATTTTACTTGAAAATTTAAAAAATTCTATGTTATGTATATTTTTTAGTTGGGATGTAAGCTGCTGATTTCAATGGGTAGGGAATTGGGAATCTTCAGGGGAATTGAGTAGGCCTGACAATGGGCAGAGCTGCCAGTGTATTCGTGTACTGCGAAACTAGACCCGAAAAACAAAACTCGTCAAACATTGTCTCCATTTTTGCCTGTTTAGGGCTACACAAATGTTTACCTTTCGATGGGCTAAAATGGCCGCCAATGTTATTGATGCTAAAAGTTTAGGGGTAAGTGGGGTTAATAGGAACACTTTTGGAACTTTTCATCTTTGACTTTCTGTAAAAAGTTGTACAATTGACTTTTTTATGATTTTTTTGTTGTACATTATTCTTTGCACTGTTGTTAGTGTAAGGAATAACTTGTGTGTCATTTTCCCAAAATCATGTACGAGAAAAAAAATCAAATGTAAAAAGTGGTATTGTTCCTATTTACCCCGTCATTTTGGGGTAAATGGGAACAGACAACACTGTAGCTTATTGGTGTGAGGTAAAACAAAATGGGGTAAATAGGAACAGACATATCTGATGTATGATTTCAATAAAAAAAAATTAAGTAAAAATGTTAAAAACTGTGGATGTTATGTAAGAAAACAATATCAGATTATATATTAAAACCGGAGCGGAGCGAAGCGCTACATTTGTGTCAAAAAATATTCTTAGTTGTTTTTGTGACAATAGGATTAGTTTAGTGTTTATTATCAACCTTGCAAATAAGTAAGTGGAAAAATTGGGAAGGGGGGATGAATTTAACTTTTCTAATCAAATTTTATCAACGGTGGGAATATGGGGTAATTAGGAACGCACATCAATCTTATGGGAATCTTGTGAATATAATGCACTGAGGTGATATTTTCCCAAGTGTCAGAAGAAATTGAGGAAAAAGCAGAAAAATGGCCTAAATGGCAATTTTCACAACACCTGGTCAACCACAATGGTCAAATAGAGATGGCTGTGAAGATCGAGAACTGTTCCCATTTACCCCATAAATATAACCCATAGGTTAACTGTGTTGTTCCTTTTTACCCCACTTGTTCCTAATTACCCCAAACCAGTGTTCCTAACTACCCCCAAATGGAGGTGGTGTGGGGTAAATGGGAACAGGGGCTTAACAGCCATGATGGACTAAGACTAGGAAAACGCTTAAGTCCCGCCGCGTTGTTGGATGAGCGTAATTGGTGCATTGAGCTGCCATGTGTTATGCGGATTTTCTGTTGTTCTGTGAAAAAATCATTACTAAGTTGAAGATTTTTTTTTAAATTAAATTAAATTAAATGAAAAATTTACTTAAATTTTAGTTTTTTTTAATTAATTGTAATTTAAAAAAAGGAAAAAATCGTAATATTGAAATTTTCATAAGAAATAATTATTTGATTGCGCACAAATTTTACACAAATATATTAATTTATAAAATTAAGGTTCTGTGAAAAAAATTATTACAATAGGATAAAGCATGTAGGTGTTATAAGTCAAAGAATTGTTTTAAAAAAGAAAAAAACGTAAAATTTCGATTTTCATAAGAAATAGTTTTTTGATTGCGCTCAATTTTCACACGAATACCTAAATTCATGAAATTAAGGTTCTGTCAAAAAATCATTAAAATCGGACAAAGCATGTAGGTGTTATAAGCTGAAGAAATTTTTTAAAAATCGAAAAAAATCGTAAAATTGCGATTTTCATGAGAAATAATTTTTCGATTGCGCTCAAAAACGTGGCAGTTCTTCGTTCAGAGATTTCGAAGGCCTCCATAAAATTTCATCGCAATTGGAGTATCGGTTTAGCCGGAATCGTGTTAACAGACACACAAAAATACAGGAAAAAAAAAAGAAAAAAAAAAACATTCCGGATTTTTTTCTCCAGTGTAGTGAAATGGAATCTTCGCTTCGCTCGCTACGCTCGCTACGCTCATCCAATAAGCAAATGCAAACAAATTGTAAAATCATGTTCATAGTTGGGGGGAACTTTTTATATGTCAAAATATTTTTTTAGGGTACTCTTTGGACTTAATTTTTTTTCTAAAGTTTTTTTGACTGAAACTTACATCAACTTTCAAGTGTAGGGTAGTTTTAAAAAAATCAGAAAACTATTAAATTAACATCAGAATAAGCAGATTTTTTGATATGTTGTTGAGAAAATAAAAAGGTCACATGGAATATTTTTTGTATTTTTTTAAATAGGTCATATGGGGTAGATTTTAGGGCTGTTCCTATTTACCCCATGTTCCCATTTACCCCACTTACCCCTAGGCCTATACCGGAAACGAGAATCCTAGACGCACCGCCCCATAATGTTGCAGGTCCAGTAACGCCAGTTACTATTCTAAGTCTATGGCCCAAGCAAGTTTATATAGAATGTCTAAGTTATAGACTAGCTAAATCTTTTAAATCAAACCAAAGCTAATTTTTTGGGCTGCAAATTTATAAACAGTCTGACTATGGTCACTTATAAATAACACAAACAGGCAGATGCCAAGAGACAGGAGGGGTGAATATGAGATTTCAAGGAGCGTTGATGCATTGGACTTTGAGCTATATTGAAGTGGTAGAGCCTTCGTGAAATAATTGGAGTTATGTTGGAGAAATTTGCATTTTGCGTTATAGATGCAAACTCAGCAAGTTCACATGGTTTTAATTTTTAAATGCTCGGCCTAATAAAGGCCATTACAAAAAACTTAAATTTTAGCCATTGCCTGGGGATACCTTTGAATTCTATAGTCCTAATGGTTGTAAATAAACTTGAGATTATTATTTAAAAATTAAAAAAAAACATTATACCTACATGGTTTTTGAAGAGGGGACATGAATTTATACATTTGGTACAAAGAGCAAATTTTGAGATATGAAAATGCTGCAAAATGGTAGAATCTAATAGCAAAATCTTGGTTAGAAGATAGGCCTACTCTATACAACCATCTGTGGTGTTACTTCATACCGTACCGTATGGTACAATCTGTGTCCGAGTATCCTTGCCTACCTGATCTCCGGAGAGTCTGAAAGTGGAGGCAGGCTTGTCGGCCGGGCTCTTCAGGTCCCAGACCTTCATCTGGCCTCGCAGGTTCCCGGTCAGCAGCGAGTTGTGCTTCAGGAAACAAACGCATCGCAACGAGCAACTGTCTGCTTTGTCGATTACACGAAGAGGTTTCTTCTGAGTTGCTGTCAGAACAGCGATCCTTCCATCCTCACCCACGGTTGCAAAATCGTCTTCAAAACAAGCTAGACCAGTGCATGGACTAACTGGTAGTTTATCTCCGGTGCTAAAAAGTAAAAACAAAGATAAATGTTAGAATAAACTACAGCACCAGAGAAGATTAAAAATAGATCATACAACTTGTGATAAAAATAAAAATAATTAAGGGATAACTCACCTGTATTGGTATTTAAAATAATGCAAACTATCCCAGGACACAAGTTCGGTAAATTTTTGCGGGTTTGATTCAGCGATATTGAGTTGGAATAATTTGACCGACCCCATTGAAGAAGCAGCAACAAAACTGTTGTTGTTGATAAACTAGAACAAAAAATTAAATTAGAACATTAATTTCTGGTATTTGTTTAGGCCTAGGTAGTAGTACACATAATTTGTATTGTTGACTAATTTTAGAACCAACAATTTGATCGTTTCAGTTTTTATGGTAGGCTAAATATTTCTTAGGAATAGTATTTACTAGTCTATTTACCTTCTATTTGCATATAACTTCCTGAATGAATTTTAGTAGACCCAAGACCAACCTACTACAAGGTACGGTAACTTGGTTTGCTAGCCTTAATATATCCCCAATAGGTACACAACATGTTATTGTTTTCTACCTAGCCTACCTACATTATAAAAAACAATTTTTTAAAAATTTGCAACGTAATGTGAAGGATATAAATAAATTATACACAGCTCTACCTGTAGTTCGGTAACATCACCAACGTGTGGATGAACTGCAACTTTTACAGGATTATCATCAGAATCTTCTTTGGAGGAGCATTGCCACAATACCAGTTGGTTCACCTAAAATTAAAAACAATTCAAATAAATTTCCATTTTACTCTGACATGTTGTGGTTTGCAGCAAAACCTTGGATCTGGTCTCCAGCAGACCTGTAACAAAATGGCACTCAATTACTACGTTTACATGGACGGAGGACCGAGTCGGAGTCCAAAGTAGAGTAAGGTTCGTGGTCTCAGTACCGGTACCTCATGCAAACATGTCTTCTTTTCATATGCCAACAATTGACATTATTCATGTCATCATGTGTTTTCTAGTTAGCCAGTAGAGATAGGACTCCTGTTTGCGCCGATCCATGCCATTTGGCATTTTGTCGCGTTCAAGCTTTATATGTACATTGAAAAAGATGTTTCCTGTCTTGTTCCCCAACTCCACACATCCGACAGACACTAGATTCAAAAATTCCAAATCTATGGAGGTGCTTTCCGAGTAGGTCGTGTCCTGTTCGAAGCCGGAATTGAGCTGTCTCTATTTTTCTACTGTAGCACTTACGTTTACCAGTCGGCCTCATCCTAGTGTAATCTTCCCACAGTTTATTCTGCCCCCTCTCTTGCCATTCCTTACGGACTGCTTTGTCTGTCGACGCATGCAGGTGAGATTTGAGAGATTTATGTGACAGTTTTTTACTTTCTTGTTGCTTTTTGCTACCTTGTTTGGCTAAGTAGTCGGCCTTCTCATTACCATATATGCCACAGTGGGCCGGTATCCATTGAGCACAATTTTGTTCCCATCATTCATGAGTCGTAGAATCTGTAGTTTACATTGTCTAATTTCGGGTTCTGTTTCCTTCCTATTTGCAATGGCTGCAATGGCAGTCTTGGAGCCGGATAGGATCACAATTTTCCGGTTTTCAGATTTTGATTGTTTCAATAGTGCTTCCACTATTGCTCGGATTTTTCCATCATAATTGCTTCCATTAGCACCAGCTGGGTAGGAAGCCTCAAATTCTCGGCTGTATATCCCTGCACCTGCATTTCCTTCCCCTGGGAATGCTGATCCATCTGTATACAGATGTAGCCATTCATTTTCTGGGTATTTCTGGTGAATGTATGCCAATGTCAATTTCTTTAGTTGATCCAATGAGTGGTTGGTTTTCTTACCATTGATGTCTGGTATTGTCAATGCATGTGGGATTTCTAACAATGCAACATTTATGTTTGGTGGTAGGAGGTCTTGTCTATTGTTAGGCCTAATTGCCTCATTCCCAATTAATTGCTCATTTATTTGTCGTGCCTTCGTTATGAATGTTACATGGGTTTTATGTTTTTCACATTGTTCTTTATCCCAATAGTTCTTATCCAGTCTTACCAGTTTTTCATATATTATCCCTGCAGGTTCATTTTGTCTGGCCTCTAGGGGTGGAATATTGCCTTTGCTTCCATAGCTACTATATGTGTGGTTTTAACACCTCCAGTACCGGTAACTATTCTGAGTGCAGAATTTTGGACCCTATTTAGAGATTGTAGTGCATTTTTAGGGGCTTTTGTTATGATTGCATTACCATATTCAAGCAGTGGTCTCACATAGGTTTTATATGTGGTAGATATAATGTGTTCTCTGTTGCCCCCCAGGTAACACCTGCAACTCTTTTTAACAGGTTTAATTGCTTCCTTCCTGCTGCTTGCATTTTTCAATATGCTTGGTCATTGTCATTTTTGATCCATAGTTACACCTAGGTATACTGGGTTATCTTCTTTCTGTAACGGGTTTGTTCTGTACTTGAGTAAAAATGTTGGTACACTTCGTCCCGTAGTGTGGTAGTCGTACACGGTCTTCTTTTCGTTAAACTATCATTGCATTCTTTTCTGTCCATTCTTCCAGAGCTTTAAGGGCTTTATTCATTTCATTTTCCATCTTATCTTTATCTCTACCACTGTACCACAGCACCACATCATCTGCAAACAGCTTAACTTTGACCTCACTTCTCTCTTCAATATAGTCGCTTGGTCATTTATGAAGATCAAGAAAGGGTAGGACTCATGACTGCTCCCTGGGGAACTCCTGCCTTGGTTTTTCTGTATTTTGATCTTTTGTTTCCATATCTCACTCTCATATACCTCTGGCTCAGGAAATTTTTAGTCCATCTGTATATGTTGCTTGGGATGTGTAAATCAGGTCAAATTTGGTACCGGTACCGTGCAAGTTGGGTTCGGTCCTAAGAAATGATGCGACCGTACCGAAAGACCGTACCGAGTCTTCACCTGTAAACACTAACAACGAAACCGAAATTAAAAACGTATACCGTAGGCTAGGCCTAGCATAATGTATTTATAGTTTGGGCAGTCGCCATTAGATGGTGTTGATGCTGGACCGAGTTTTGATCCAGTTCTGGCCGTTGAGCATAGGCGTGCGCAGAGATTTTACAATGGGGGGGCCACAGGCATGGGCCCCGTAGGAATTTTGGCAGTGGGAGGTAAAATTTACCATTTTTACTTTTGTTGGGCAAGCACAGGGGGGTTGGGGGGCAGAGTCCCCCAACAAAAGCGCCAGGCGAAAATTTTGAAAATTAGGTTCATAACATGCGTTTGGTGGGTTTTAGAAAAAAGTAGTGGGCGGACTACAATACCAAAATTATGCAGTCCATACTCGAAACTAGAAAACCACCAAAAGGAATCAAGGAAACCTTCAAAATATTTTCCTCACTTTTTATTTTTTTAAATTTTAGTTTCAACTGATTGATATTAATAGGTAGGCCTACTGATATTTTTATTTCATAAACTTTGTCCAGGGGGGAATGCAAGTGCCCCCTATTGTCAACCGTCCTCCGGGCACTCAAGGCCACAGGATTGCCATACCGACGGGGGAATGGTGGCGGCGGAGCGGGGATGGGTGGGATCTGGGGCATAGCCCTAGCCTCCGGAGGCAACATTTTTTTGGGGTTAACTTTTTTGGGGGAGGGCTTAAAACTAGGGATGCACATCGATACTTTTTTCATTATCGATTATCAAATTGGTTATGTCATTATCGAATCGATATTATCGATAATATCGATATCACCAACAAAGCCTGTTCTGACCTATAAGTGGAACCTCAAGTGTGGCAAGTGTCATGTGTTTGGCTTCCGTTATCGACTGATAGCACATAAATCTTGAGTGTGACACCATCAGCCCAGCCAGTGCATGGCACAATGTGAAATAATCTCTGTCTGTGTAGTTTGGTTCGTGCTACTATTGAGTATTGACCAATATTTGGTATTTCGATAATCGATATAGGCCTAGGGCTAATGAATAATTTTGGTTATCGATTATTGAAATAATATCCATTATAGATTATCGTGTGCATCCCTACTTAAAACGTATTGAGAGTAAGAATGGATATTATTTAGGCCTACACTTAATACTTTATGGCATTGGTAAAACTTATTCAAAAGAGAAATGATTAGAGAAAAAGGAAAGTAGGCCTATGCTTAAAGGATTCGTAAAACTAAGTAGGGCACAGGCTAAAAAACAATATCAATTATTAAACGTGATAAGTTATTTTTGGATGAGCATAGCAAAGATTCCATTCTACTACAATGAAGAAAAAAATCTGGAATGTTTTTTTTTTAAAAGTATTTTTGTCTGTTTGTCAACACGATTCTGGCTTTAAACCAATACTCCAAATTTCGATGAAATTTTCTGGTGGCCTTCAAAATCTCTGGACTTGGAACTGACACGTTTTTGAGCGCAATCGAAAAATTATTTCTCATAAAAATTGCAATTTTATGTTTTTTGTTTTTCTGTTTTTTTTTGTGTGTGTTTGTTAACACAATTCCGGCTAAACCGATACTCCAATTGCGATGAAATTTTCTGTAGGCCTGTGAAATCTCTGAACTTAGAACTGCCACGTTTTTGAGCGCAATCGAAAAATTATTTCTCATTAAAATAGCAATTTTACGATTTTTTTCGATTTTTTTAAAATTGTCTTCGACTTATAACTCCTACATTCTTTATCCGATTGTAACGATTTTTTCACAGAACCTTAATTTTATGAATTAAGATATTCATGTGAAATTTGCGGGCAATCAAAAAATTCATCCTCATAAAAATCGCAATTTTACGATTTTTTGATTTTTAAACAATTTCTTTGACTAGGGCCTATATGCTTTATCTGATTGTAATGATTTTTTCACAGAACCTTAATTTTTTTTAACCTTTTTTTATTCCTCCTATTCTCTTATGACCATTTCAATTCCTTACGATGGTATGGAACGGGGGGCCTCAAATGTGATGGTGTAGGTGGCAGACCTGCCTATGATCTAATCTGCCGGATAGCCGCACATTTATTTTATTGTTAATCACCGGTGTTGTTTGCTGTAGTATGTAATGCATTGTGATAGTTTAGGCCTATCCAATCTGCCACACATTTCTCCTTTTATGATAAAAATGTTGTAGGCCTACTATGCCGCCTTGGAAACGCGCTTCGCGCTCACTCCACCCCTATCTGTCGGTGTATCCATATCTATCTGGCTAGCGGGGATCATGGATGGAAGTATGGGAAACATAAGACGGATGTGGCCAAATACTCCTTCATGGCAAGAGTAGCGGTTGAGTGGAATGGTGTTGGTGACAGGATAATGGAAGAAAAGAACCTCAAAGTATTTCAGTCAAGGCTCAAGCCTGAACTTCTGCCAATGGAAGACCAAAGCATAAATGAGACGGAGGATGAAGATGAGGGAGCAGACTGAGGGAGAGAAAGAGAAGTAATGTGAAGGGAACAAAATTACAAGGATAGGCCTAATAATGATGAAAATTGGACGTCGAAAGGAATTTGAGATAAAACCTGCCACCAATCGATGATTAACTCTCAGGAGCAACAACAACAAAACATTGCAAAAAGTGACGAGACGGGCGCCACTGATCAAACGATCAAAAGCAGGTCTAGGGCTAATCGGTATTACTCTTTCGGTTGGTGTTAGTCAAGTGGAAATCCTAAAATCGCACTGATAAAAAGTTGACTAACACCAACCGCAAGAGTAGGCTACTACCCGCTAATCAACAACAACAGCAGCCTAGGGTAGGCCCTAGCCTAGGCCTAAGCCTAGGCAGGCGTTTGGTTACCCTCCCCCCTCTAAAGATCCCGGCTGTCTCCCGGGACTCCTAACGGCTTTAGCTATTTACAAAACACCTAAGGTAGGCCTATAATAGATAGGCGTACAAGTATCGAGCAGTTTTACCATATTTCCCCAGCTGCCCGTTAAAAAGTGTTCAGACGCAGTGAGGTCTTCCGGTTTCCACCTGATTTTATTAACTTTCTCGCTAATAAAGCTTCCACGTGCCCTACTACATCCACCCATACTTCTAAGATTTATGTATGACGAACACTGGCTGTATAAAACTTATAGATCGGCTTCTTAACTCCAAATATTGGCGAACAGTTTAATGCAATTTGCAGGTTATGTATCATTCGCGCGAGACTGCGACTTCGGATGTGTCGCCGCCACCTAAACTCGGAATCAACAATCACGAAAGATATGACCATAGCTGGGCAAATAACATTTTTCAACTTTGGATACAAATTAAATACGATGTCAACTGTACAAAGTCTTGGGTATTTAAAGCATATTATGAAAAGTATGGGGCTTATTTTGCACTCAAAATATTTTATGAAAAAGCGGAGGCAAATTTAAAGTTGGTTTCCAATCATTGTCATTCCTACAATAATCAGTCGGGCAGTGGAATAATGGCGTCGGGTCAGCTGTAGGCGACGGGCGTTGACTTGTTTGTCTGTCACTGTCAGTCAGACCCATTTGTGTCAACGATAACTCTTTTCTCTCAACCGGCAAAGAGACTAGCAAGACCAGTTATTTCATGGCTTCACCGCCTACAAAACCCCCAAGGGGGGTTAAACAAGCAAAAGAAACTGTGAGTAGGCATAGGCTAGGAGTATAAGCAGCCACTAAACCTAGGGACCTAGCCCTAGAAAGTTATTGGAGAAGGGTTGACAGGTTGGGAAAGCATAGCTAGGCCCTAGGCTAGGCGAGGGTTCTTTGTCCAGGGTTTTAATTCGTGCCTAGGCACTAAGGCTAGGTAGGCCCTAGGCCCAGAAGCACTGTAATATGTCGGACAATGTTTTCCCCAAACAACCCAATTATCTGCCTCAAATTGTTTAGCCTGTTTACAAGTGTCAATGTATTATTATTATTTGTAAATAAGTCTTTATAACTCAATAGATGTCAAATAAATAAATCAACAAATTTGGGCTAAAAATCAAGTTAAACCACAAAAAGTTTTGTATAGGTTGAGGTATGATCCAAGTGAAGTGTCAGCTAGCCGTTGTCAACTTAACATAGGATTCCCCACATCTTATAAAGCCTAGGCTACTATACGATAAGCCTAAGCAAACAATGTTCAACCAGAGACAGGTATTTTAATAGGAAACACCGACTCAACTAGTTGGAATCGATTCCACATGCGGTGATACCGGTAGGCTACTAGGCCTAGGAGAATCAACAAAAATAACTTGGGCCAATCTTAAAACTTATTATGTGAGCACTTCCTTGCTAGGATGGCTTCCAAGTCACTGTTTACACATTCCCAACCCAAGAATTGATGTTTGTAGTTTGCACAGTCGACATCACATTCACATAGGATGACTATGTAATGTAACTCTACCAATTTTGTAGCCTAAATTCTACAATCAGTCAGAGACTCAGAGCAGAGCTTAAAACCTGCAAAGATTAATTTTGTATGCAAATTTTTTCACAGAGTGGACTATTGATGTCAGTAATTCGAACTCTGTCTGCGAGCGAGTCAAATGAACAACGAGATCGTGAAAAGGCGAAACTGGAAAAGGAGTACAAGCGCAGTGATCAAAAGCTGGAAGAATTAGTTTCAGTTCATGATCAAAATCTCACTCAGGTTATGCAGCTTTTTGCTAAGCTATCATGTCAAGTAACGGCATCACGTGAAAAAATTCATAGTGTTAAAGAAAATCTTCAAGCTTGTAAAATGCTCCTTCGTTGTCGTAGGGATGAGCTGAAGAAACTATGGCTTGAAGGAGTTGAACATAAACACGTTTTACAGTTGTTGGAAGAGATTGATCACTTGAGAGAAGTGCCTGCTAAGCTGGCCCTGCACTTATCCAAGAAACACTACTTGCACGCCACCAAGCTTGTGGTTTCAGCATTGTCGATTGGAGACGGAAGTCTTGAAGGTGTCGAAGCTCTTCGTGAAGTAAGAACAGATTTACAAACAAAGAAACAACAATTACACTTAAAAGTGTTGGAAGACTTGAACCGGCATATATACATGGTCTCCACGCAAGAGGTTATCGCGTTGCGACGCCAAGGTTCGGGGCGAGACAACGCCCTAACGTCTCCGTTCCAACGAGCCGGTGAGTTGAGAAACTCTTCTAGAGGTGGGAAGGCCAGACGAGCACTGCTGGATGTTTTTCCGGGCACACCGGCGACAAGGGCAAATCAATCTGCTGACGACGAAACTGATAATATACAAGAAGACGTCGATGCTGCGGACCCTGAAGCCAACTCTGAGCACTTTATGGCAGTCTTAGTGGAATGCCTGGCACTGTTAAATAAAATTCCAGATGGTATTGAGGTACATAGTATTGGTTTTACCTTATTAAAGATTAATAGGCAAGCTAGGTAGGTACCGGTACCGGTACCAGTACCAATAGGGGCTAGTAAGTTCGATTATCGAACCATTTCTCTCAAGAATACTGTTGAATATTGACTTCATAACGATAAGGACAGTGGTGGTTTCAGCATTAAGAAGGATGTGGTTTTTCATCTCTATATTTTACACACTAGTACTTATTCAATAGTTCAAGCAAAATGTTAGATAACCAGTCTGCATGGAAGTAAACGAGTTAGGCGTACTGTGGGCCATGAATAACAAATTTAGCTTAGATAGAAGTCATAACACAATGCTTCAAAATAAGTCTCACTAGGTAACTTTTGATAGGTTGCGAGTGAACTTTTCTTACTTCAGAAAGTACTTTTTCACTCGTCACTGGAAGGACAAATCCTACAAAACAGAAACATACAAAACGGATGTCCCATGATAGTAGGGTGCTTTACAGGCTGGCCGATGCCTAAAAGTAGGGTATAACATATTTGAACATGTTTTTAGATCTCGATTTGGTTGATCAGGATTCAGGAAACACTCCCGTAGGTGTAATTGTTATAATGTTTTTAGATGTTCAAATCCTTAACAACTAAAAATATATTATCTGTGGCTGGGGCTTTGGCCCCGACCCCTGACTTGCAAGTTACTTTCAATGGGATTCTTGAAAGGTTATATGTATTTAACCGTTGCAATTTTGTGTTTTTTTAAGTTGGATGTAAGTTGGAACAGGATAATTTAGCTGTGGTTCTGTGATAAGGTCAAGTTTGATATCAGCACATTTAGGTGCTAGGTATAGGCCTACATAATTGTTAGGCTATCATTTAAGTTGACATATTTTTTTTGCAGAGTCTGAAGGTTCGAATGCAACCAGAATTACTAGCCATTATCAGTCGAACAACACAGCAACTTCTGGACTCGTGGTCATCGTCACAGCCACAACAGCAACTCAACAAACAAGCGCAGCTTTTAGAATTGCTTAATACAGTCTTTGATCAGTTTCGAAAGGTGGCTGCCGCGCACAAGTCTGTGCTGCTCAGTTTCGCCAGAGCCTCCACCAAATATAGAGTGGATGTTCGACTCTATGAAATGCCCGATGTATGGTCTAAAATGCAAGCTGTGGTAAGTATTTTCTCAGTACACCCGATGATGGGGTACCAAAAATAAATCCTTATTTTTAAATCTACCATAAGTCCATAATTTATGGTCAGGATCTGCTTGCATCTGTTTACACTACCTGCTCTTTCAATAAATTAATCACAATTTACATGCCAAGGCCTACCAGCATTTCAAAGTTGTTTTTGTTTTTTAGTTACAGCTGCTTCTTACAGACTACCTAGACATTCACAATATGCATGTTGATCCACAACAAGCGCCAACATCATTCTCTGAATCGACCAGTGATATTTCTGCATTCTTTGCCAAGAAGAAGCCCCAGAGACAAAAGAAAACATTGTTATTTAAATTTGATTCTTCTTCAACTGCTCTGAGCATTAATAGCTATCTTAAAGAATGCAGAGATGATATGAGAACAAAGGTAGGTTTATATTAAATTTAGAATCAAGGTACTTCCAACACTTAAACGGTAAATGTAGTGTGGCATAATGAATTTTCCTTTGTTCCATTAGTACCAAGACACGCCTTACTCTCGACCGCGTGAGAAAGTCTTGGTCTGTCCACCGGACTCACGTAACATCACCTTCATCTTCACGCCGCTGATGAAGTTTGTGGAGGAGATTGAGCAAGCAACAGGTTGTACACCCGCTACTCCGTGTACGCTCAATGCTTTCATGTCCGACTACGTCAAGGAAGTGTTCCTCGGGAGGCACCACTCCATGGTAGCGGCCGGCGTCGAGGCGGCCATTAAGGCACAGGACGCGTGGCGGGCCACAACCAATCCCGACGTAATGAGAAGTATGGGATTATCCAGACCATTATTGCAGAGTACGATCGCCGTCGACAAGTGCATACAAGACTTGCGGGAGCTAATGCACGCCCTGCCAGCGTACGCGGAACATTTCCTCACCATTATCTGCAACATCCTGAAGACATATCGGGAAACGTGCCAAGGTGCTTACAGGGGGATTGTTCAGCCCGATTCGGAAGACAAGAGAATCTGCAGTGCCGCGTGGTTGAAAGACGAAGACATCAGCCGGTTCATCAAGTCGTTGCCTAACTGGATGGACCTGCAAGCGCAGAAGTCCACTCACCGACGTCGGCCAATGAGACGCGAGGAAACGGCAGAAGAAGAGAGTCCGGAAGACGTCAGACAGCGAAACATGAGGGAGGCGGAGATATTAGCCAGCAACTTGGGTGAAGGTGGGATCAATGCACATGAGATAATTTCTGATGTGCGCCAGTTGAAAGGACTTGCCCAGTTACAAGAAAGCATGGTACGTACAGAGAACACTGATTGCAGCTGCACTACTACTACCACTAACTAGTGCCAATGACAGCATCTCTTAGTCTGTTGATATTTCACAGGAATGGTTCTCTTCTTCAATGCTGCTGTTTGCTTCGGAACTACCACAAGCTCCGAGCTCTGCGCCAATAGTAACGGTCGGCTCGGACGGCATTCCTCCGATGCCCGAAGGAACCGTGCAAGCTTTGATCCAGCTCGGCCAAGAGTTTGAAGAACTGGCCAACACTTGCCTTCTGGTTCTTCATCTCGAGGTAGTATAGGGAGGTTGCTTAGGAGGACTAGTTTTAGCTCGACTAAAAAGGTTAGATCCAAGATGAAATTCATTGTTGTCGATAAAAGTTTGTGTTGGTGAAGCTGGAAGTGAAATTTGTCTATGAATCAAAATATTTGAATCTGGAATTTTAGTAACAGTGTGAACACCTTTCATGTCACTCGACATTTTCTCTGAGTGAGAGATTCGTTTATGTTTAGCTAGCTGATTTCTTCTAGTAGCCTGAAGGACAAACTGCGTCAGGGGTTATGGTGACAACTTCAAATGGTGCAGTAATCTTTAGCAGATGACACTGTTGTCATTCCCAGCACTTGAGAGCTCAGACTGTGTTTATTGTTGTTCTATCCCACCTTGTGCACCTACTCTTCACCAGTCCTAGTACCCTATTGCATTGTATTGTACTGTATTGTTTTTATATATATAGTATATATATTGTTTTACACTTGGCTTAATAGTAGGCGACTATGACGCTGTTATGTTAGTACTTTAGACAGAAATTAAAAAAGTGACTACACCGGGGTATGAACCCGGGACCTTAGCTTACCGGGCTATGCTCTTACCAACTGAGCTATGCGGCCACCAATTTAAACTGTCTAATTTTTGGTCTGCTTTGTACATTGTTAATAAGGTGTGTAGAGCAGATTGCACTGCTTATTAGACTGCACATGAAATTAACTTAGAGAAATACAAACCATCTCTGTAACCCTTGAGTTGGGAAATATGATGTTTTACACTTGGCTTTATAGTAGGCGACTATGACGCTGTTATGTTAGTACTTTAGACAGAAATTAAAAAAGTGACTACACCGGTGTAGTCACTTTTTTAATTTCTGTCTAAAGTACTAACATATATATATATATGACATAATGAAAAAAAATATATATATATATATATATATTAGAATCACAATTGTAAACTTGTCGGGTTATTTCGCCACGTCGATTTGACTTACCCATGTCAACGTTTCTGGACCGCTCTGGGCCCCGTCATCAGGACGACTCTCCTCGTCCGAGTCGTCCTGATGACGGGGCCCAGAGCGGTCCAGAAACGTTGACATGGGTAAGTCAAATCGACGTGGCGAAATAACCCGACAAGTTTACAATTGTGATACTAATACTTCGGGCCACGAAAGCCTTAAAAACTTAATATATATATATATATATATATATAGCGGCGATGGATAATGGATTGAACATTAACAACAACAATTGTTCATGTTTGTTTTAATTTCAGGTCCGAGTTCAGTGTTTCCACTATTTGCTTCCCCGGGGCAACAATTACAGCCACTTTGCTGGAGGATTATTTGATTCGCAAGAGCCGGACCCAAGAGTTCTTGAGCTAAGCCGAGTACTTGTTAACATCGACGAAGCTATGAACTCCAGTCTTCAACTACGAAAATCTAAAGTAAATATGTATAGCTAATCATATCAAATTAACAATACACTAACGCTACATTTCTGCTAGTGTTGCCCGGGCCATCGTATCAATAGCAGATGAGGGACACCTAAAAAGTTAATTGAAAAAACATGTACTGTACCTTACATTAAAGACCGTACAAACTTGCACTAAAATGGTTTGTGGCCTAACTGCCTAGTGCCTACCTATAAGTATGTACAGTGGGGATGCACATCAATACTTTTTCATTATCGATTATCGAAACGGTAATGTCATTATTGAATCGATAATATTGATGTTATCGATAAAAAATCCAAGCCCCTTCCGGCATAGATGGAATCTTAAATGTGGTAGATGAAATTCACAACAATACAATCTCATGCCACTCGCTGCCTCGTCCTGTCTGTGCTGTCTTTGTTTTTGCCTCCCTTTATCGGCTGTTAGCTCCTAAACACAAATCTCGAGTAAGACACCTTGTGACCTATCTCTGTTTGCCCAAGCGGGAAATACAAATTAGGTGTTTCGGGCCGTTTTCAACCAATTAGTATTGATGTGGTGTGATGAAAGGAATGCCAAAAGGCTGGATCATGTGAGAAACATGTAGAGATAGGGTAGGAGACCAACAGCTTACCTGAAGTGGAGTAGGTGCGCCGTGATAGAAGACAAAAACACAAATAAACAAATAACACTACATTTCAAACGTTTCGGTCTACGTGACCTTCCTAGAGAAGAGTAACTCTTCTCTACTCACTGAGGAAGGTCACGTCAGTTACTCTTCTCTACTCACAGGAAGGTCACGTAGACCGAAACGTTTGAAATGTAGTGTTATTTGTTTATTTGTGTTTTTGTCTTCTATCACAGCACACCTACTCCACTTCAGGTAAGCTGTTGGTCTCCTACCCTATCTCTACATGTTTCTCACAATTAGTATTGATATTTCGATTATCAACTTAGTTACCGATTATCAAAATTTTATCCATTATTGATTATCAATCGATAAGATTGATTATCCTGTGCATCCCTAATGAATACGCTACTTCTTTCTAACATATCATTTATAATTATACAGATGAATTTTTATGACCTCAATTATATTGCAGATTTCTTGAATGGGAAAAAATGTTGAGCTTTAAATATGCTGAAATTGTAATCGGGGAAGTGATGTCATCATATCCGCATTTCCCGATCAGTGATTCTTTTTATGATCTGGTATAAGGAAGCTTTTGTGTAGGCTAAATCCATTTAGCATTGTAATGTCTATGGCTGTAGGCCTACTTGTAAAACTTTTTGACGATTCTGGTTCAGGTAGTAAATTGCTTCGGGTTTTCGGTTTTCACTTTGTAGGCCAAGGTTATAAAATATTGTTCTGCCACGTACAACAACCGGTCACAAATTGGAACGGAAAATATAATATCGACAAATAATTTTCAATATTGATTGGGTTTGAACTTTGAATTATTATAGGCCTAGCTAATAACTGGAAAAATTGGATTTTACAACAAAATTATTCAAATTGCAACCTGGACTGCTCCCTCCAACAAGCAGTCACATAATCTTATCAGAGCACATGAGTAATTCTTAGTCTGGACCAGCACCTCCACCAAACACGAATATCAAAACTGTGCAAATCTCCACCATCAATCCCTAAACATCCAGCTCAGCACGAAATGTCAAGTATTCACACAACACGGCACGCCACTAGTAATGTCTGTGTTTTTCAGTACGTCTTTGAGGGATTGGGTCATCTCATAGCAAAGATTTTAATAAGTTCGGCTCAGTACATTGAGCATTTGGACGAATCTGGCATCCAGAAGATGTGTCGGAACATCTTCGCCCTCCAGCAGACGCTGACCAACATCACGATGGCCAGGGAACTGGCCTTGGATCACGCCAGACACTACTTTGAGCTCTTCTATCACACGCCAGAGGTATTTAATTGGATGAGCGTAGCGAAGATTCCATTTCACTACACTGGAGAAAAAAATCCGGAATGTTTTTTTTTTTTTTTTTTTATTATTTGTGTGTCTGTGAACACGATTCCGGCTAAACCAAAACTCCAATTGCGATGAAATTTTATGGAGGTCTATGAAATCTCTGAACGAAGAACTGCACGGGGGGAAAAATCGATAGAAAAATTATTTCTCATGAAAATCGCAATGTTACGATTTTTTTCGATTTAAAAAAAAATTCTTCGACTTATAACATCTACATACTTTATCCGATTGTAATGATTTTTTCACAGAACCCTAATTTTATGAATTAATAATTAATTCATATTAATATATTCGTGTGAAATTTGAGCGCAATCGAAAAATTATTTCTTATGAAAATTGCAATTTTACGATTTTTTAAATTTTTAAAACATTCTTCGACTTATAACACCTACATGCTTTATCCCATTGTAATGATTTTTTCACAGAACTTTAATTTCATGAATTAATATATTCGTGTGAAATTTGAGCGCAATCGAAAAATCATTTCTCATGATAATCACGCAGCGGGACTTAAGCGTTTTCCTAGTATAGTCAACATTCTTCTCTTGTTATAGTTGATCTATGAATGATTCTTCTCAGTGCTAGACACTGTAGATGAAAAGCAAAAGTGCATAACAATGTGAAATGTGAAGCTCTAGTCCTAATCTAAAATCTTATAATTCATTGTTAACTTTATCATCGTTATTACCTAAGGACCCTGAAATTTTGTAATGGCTTTTTTCACTAAATGATGCTAAATATGACTGTTTTATTATAAAGTAGCAAAATAAGGCAATTATCACGTTTTCCTACTAAATTTGAGCAAAATCGGGAACTATTATCAATTATTTTGTAAGTTTTAGCTCCAAAATATGCAATTAATTTGACGTTTGGGCATTGAAATCAACATTTCTGTTTTAACGTAGGCTTTAGTTGGCAATGGCAGTTGAATATATTATTTTGAACATGCCTAGCTAATTCTTATTGAGTTAACTTTAAATGACCTAAATATTTTCTTTCATGTGTTCATTTTTATTTATTTATTTTATTTATTTATTTATTTATTTATTTATTTATTTATTTAACGTCTATCCTATTCAGTTATAAAAACTGATTTACAAAGGAGGACAACTAAATAAATCAAATTACATAGATGCAGACACAACAATGAACTTTGAACTGAAGGGTAGTGATTGCAGTGCTATTTTTATGACAAAATGATGCCTTTACCTTGAGTTTATATAGGCCTAGTAGGCTACTAAAATCGAAGATTTTTTATAACGAAATGAGAACTTTTTATTTGCTATTTCTCAGGGTCGTATCATAAGAGAACTCTAAAGTCGTTGATGGATGTGCGATCGAGCCACGAGTTATTGAGAACAATGAATCAATGATCAAGGACAAGTTCAGTAGGGGTGTGCGAAGCTTCGAAATTATCGAATCCGAAATCGTAAAAATTCGAAGTATTCGAAAATTCGAATCCGGCGCCAAACTCCCGAGAAACACGCCAAATAAATCGATAGGTCGATTTTATAGTTTGCAATCGATCACGTGATAACATGGCCGCCGCATACGTAAACGAAGAATTTCCGTTCGCATCTTGTTGTTCAAGAAAAAGCGATGTTTTTCTCGCACGTAGCATTCGATAAACAACAGTGCGCTCTCTCCTCTCTTCTCTCTTGGACGATGCTGGCAGGCGTTGCGCAAACGTACGGCGCAGCGCGTGCTCTCTCTCTCACGCGAGCCCTAGCCGGCCGGCTGCCAGCTCAGATGACAGGCGGGCGCCTTTGTTACGCCAGTCAGTCAGTCTCCCTTAACATAGCGATGCGTTTGCATTACGTGAACGATGTCCATCTTCGAACTCGTACGTAATAATAAGTGCGGGTCCATACAATACATGTTATGTTTAGGCCTACTAGTGTGCTCTTAAATGACAGCAAGAAGTTTCCTTGCGATGTTATCTTGAAAAGTAGAACAATGCCAAAAGATAAGATTGGCCTACTGCGCGAGATAAATATTTTGCGTTCAGAGAAGGCTGGATGGATAAAGTGTTGTTGATTGGCTGAAGATGTCTCAGAGTCTCAAAAACGTGGTAAAAACAATGAAAAACAGCACGGGAACATGAAATTATGGCATTTCTTTATGTTACTTGTTCCGTGTGAGGTAAACCAATTTTGGATTCGGATTTGGATTCGCGAATCTTTGTGTTTGGGATTCGAGATTCGGATTCGAAATGAAAAATTGGATTCGCACACCCCTAAAGTTCAGTGTTTTACGATTAACAAAAACTCTTCTCTGTGCCAGGTGGATGAGATTGTGGTAGCTTATCTACATAGTACATAGTAGTAGTACATAGTAGTAGTAGTAGTAGTAGTAGTAGTAGTTGACTAAAACGCGTATCACTGGTTGTTTCAGGAGATATTGAGTGGTGTGATGGAGAAGGGGCCAGAGTTCTCTGAACTGGAATACATGAACGCCTTCCAACTAGTGCACCGAAGTCAGTCCGACCACCCGAACCACGAAGCAATCAACACGCATCTGAGTCGGCTCTCCGACATCCTTGGGGAGGTCGGGGTCACCGTATGACGTCGAGATAAATCACATTAACACTAACTTCTGCATTATAGTATATTGTTACGAGGATTACGAGTTCGGACGTGAATCGAGTTCATTGAAATGAATTACAAGCGCATATAAGTGGTACTGTAGTCAGGTTCTGAATCGCTCCTTCAACTCTCGCCAACCACTAATTCATCAACAGTGTGATATCAAGAAGGACCTTCCCTCCCCTCCCCTCCCCTCACCGCTCCTTTCCCTCCCCTCTCCTCCCTCCCTTCCCATCAACAAATTTTAATTTATTGTAAATACTACCTAGTAGTTTATCAGTGGATTGGATACTACTATAGTACCGGTATATACCAAAAATTAGCTTTTGTAATTACTGGCACCTTTTGTTTATGGAAAGGCTTTTCTATCTATGGTAAGAAGTAGGTAAGAACTATCTAGGATGATAGCAATTGTCAATTAAAAATAGTGTAGCCTTAATAATAGGCCTATTATGTGATGATATAATGCCTAATAATAAAATAAAATATTGATTCCCACTCACATAGCTGCAGGCCTATGTATGTAAATAAAATAATGAATGCATGTACAATTAAACTGACTTATCCTATCAATATACCGTTATTTAAAAGATGCAGTTTTTTATATCATTGATTTATTACAATAAAAATAATAACATATTACCGTAATGAATTATTATTATTTTTTATTACTACGTAATTAGTTATGTTATTGTTACTTTTACGACTGTTTTTCTTATAAATACTACGTTATGCAAAATTTGCAATTAATTCTGTACCAGTGTATTACTAGTTCTTGCTAGAGAACAGATCAGCTAAAAACAATTCTCGCTCTCACATGATGTCGTTTATGGTGCATTGCTAGTTAGTTAGTTAGTTAGTTATTGGGGTTTTAGGGCACAAAACAGTTATCAGTGCCCATCGAATTTTCTGATTGATAAATAAATATGAATTTCAAATTGAATTTCAAAGGTTTATTTTTCGTAAGAAATTAATAACGTTATCGCTTGTAGTGGAGTTGTCTGATGAAATTTCTTTGAGGGAAGGTTTTAATTTAAAATCTTTTCTATTACTACTATATTATCATTTTGTACAGGTTTCTAAAACGTGTTTTATAGTTAAAACTTCGCCACACTCATCACAACGGTGCATTGTTGTAACAGTTAACATAAATTGTTTAGTTAAAATAAATTACAGCTTTATTGGTATACCTGTAGGCATATAACAAAGTCAAAGTCTTATCAAATTGAAATAAGATGTTTGTTTAGTATGCTTATTGTGTGGTAGGTACGGTATTGTATTACGTACTGCATAATTACTGTACCTTGTTAAGTTTAACATAGCCAACGGTACGTAGTGGCTTTGATCTTCCGTAACGGATGGGAATGTAACAATAGGAACTGTATCAAACTTTGGAAGATCCATGATATTTTAGTCGAGTGAATGGACAATAAAACTCATTTATTTATCCAAACGATGTACCTGTTATTTGCAAAATTATCCTTTTGTGAGAAGATCCAAAGTGTGCGACTAAATATATTGAAGTGGCCCGCCAGTGTAAAAGGTTAATGTCACTATATGTTATTAACATAGTAAGGAATAACATTTTAAAACACAGATTTGACACTGTTTGGTTAATTTCTAAAATAATAAGTGGGTGGGTGGACGCTTGGCAATCTTTTTGGGGCTGGGGGAGGGGGGAGTGATTGGAATATTTTAACAAGCCTGATGCATGTTTTTTTGTATACACTGTGCACAGCATATATACCTACCCTGAATTTTGTTTAGGTTTACTGAGCGGTATATATTTCATTTTGGGTATACGCCGTATACTCTGTGTACCCCCCATGACATCAATGGGTTTGAGAAATCTTTTCTTTTCATCCGCAAGAAGATTGGATGGGGAAGGAATTTTCCAACTCATACATCATATTATTGGGGATTATTGTAAATACTAGTACTAGAGTGTGTTATACTAGGAAACGCTCAGTTGGACGCGTTGGCAGTGCATAGTGGCCAGCCACCTCGTGCGACTTTTCATTGCCATGGTAACGTTACTTTTGTTAAAATGTAATTTCCATCTACACTACTTATCGGATCAAAATAAAATTAACATATTCGTGACCGGACGGACATTCTAAATGATTTGACCACCTCAGATTTTGTCGCCGTTTAGTTTGAAAAAAAACTTTTGATTAACTTTAATGTAACTTTTTAAACGATTTTGCCACAAAACTAATGGCATTCAATCCAGATCGAAGCTTGCGGATGGTCCAAATTTCAACTCGATCTGAGTCTCCGTTCGAACGTTATGGCGAGACATACAAACAAAAAAACAAACAAAAATTTTTTTTTTTCCGGCAGAGTCAAATGGAAACGCTCGCTTAAAAATTGTATTGACTTTACAATGATGAAGATTAAACTTAAAAGACATTTCAAAAACGTGTTGGTGGACGTGTCCACCCTACATTAACCACTGCTGTGCCTTAGTTACTAGGAAACGCTCAGTTGGACGCGTTGATAAGCGAGCACGTGCTATACCTAGACCCACATTGCACATTTTATTATATTTTTAAATTTGCGACGTTCGCTGTCCACAGGGCCATGTATCCAAAATTATTTATTATTGCCAAGGTATTTGGGTATAAACCCGTGTGTAATCCTTTACTTTGTGGATAAAATCCACCGCCATCTAGAGAACCTGACTCCTTAGGTTAACTATTTAAACTCTTTGTTGACAAATAATAGACTGCTTCCTCGAAAGTATTTTGATTACTTCTAGGTGGCAGTGCATTAGAAACTTCGCGCGTCTTTTCGTTGCCATGGCAACGTTACTTTTGTTATTATGTAATTTCCATCTACACTACTTATCGGATCAAAATTAAATTAACATATTCGTGACCGGACGGACATTCTAAATGATTTGGCTATCTCAGATTTTGTCGCCGTTTAGTTTGAAAAAAAAACTTTCGATTAACTTTAATGTAACTTTTTAACTTTTTGAACGATTTTGCCACAAAACTAATGGCATTCAATCGAGAACGAAGCTTGCGGATGGTCAAAATTTCAACTCGATCCGAGCCTCCGTTCGAACGTTATGGCGAGACATACAAAAAAAAAACAAAACCAGTGACTAATTTTTCCGGCAGAATCAAATGGAAACGCTCCCTTCGCTCGCTTAATTACTATTAGTCATAACCACTGCAGCACTGCCTCCTAATCGGGCCAATTACGTAGCAGCTAGTTGTCACATTTACGTGTCGGAAGTCTCAAACCCAAAGCATAAAATCAAGGCAAGTTCATTGTACGTTATGCATATTCTGAATAAGAGCTGCTTAAATTTTCACTTTTTGTTTCTTTCCTTCATAATTGATTACTATGTATCATTTTATTTTGTGGAGACCAAAAAGATTTTAATTCTGATATTTTGAATTTTGACAAAAGTAATCAGAAAATATTCTTTTAACAAATGGAATACAAAACAAAATATCTAATTTAAATCTAATAGGGTGTAGCTAAAGGGTCTAAAGGGTGTAGGCTGTCCACGTTAAAAGTTCTTGAAACCAACTTTAAATTGGCCTGTTAGGCCAGCCTGTTTTTAATGGACGTAGCCTACTGTTTTGTAGGTAACTCTGGTGTCCCCAATTTGATGATTACCGGTATGTTTTAAAATTTGAATGTTCTGGCCTTCAGTGTTGGGGAAGGAACTTTTAAAAAGAACGCGTTCTCGTGAACGCGTTCTTTTTTTGTGAACTTCTCAGTGAACTTACTCTTTTTTAAATGAATGAACTTGAACTTTTAAAAGTTCTTTTTGAGAACGAACTTTTCAGTTTTAGAAAGTTCATTTGAAAGTTCTTTCCGTGCGTCGAGCAGCCGTCGAATCGCCGCCGTCGACGCTTAAAAACAATAACAAATCGATGTTCCATCGTAGGTCTACGTTGACGCACGTTCAGCTGTTTACGACAAGGTCACGTACGATTCACGAAGTTAAAATGATGCACGCCAACTAATTCGGAAAAAAATCTTGAAAGCCTAACATGCTAAGTATCTGCCATAATTTTACAAGCTGGTCGACGAGAATGTAGTACAAATCATCACCACGATCAAAGATAGCTCAACACTTTCGTAAGACTCAAACTCAGAGTTGTTTGGTACTCGAACACCCCTAATGTTTTTCCTCGTTTTTCTTCATTTTACGCCAGCCTTTAACCCGAGAGTAGTCGCGTGTGGTCTTTTAGACCGACTTTTTTTTTCAACAGTTGGTATTTGCACAGCGCGCATGCGTGGCTTGTCTAGTTCCGCCTACCTTCCCAAAATAGATTTGTGAAGCCAGTGTGCAATACGCGATTTAGTTTTCTGCAGAACTTCATCTCAGATGAGAGGTCCTGTTTGGTTGCTCGGTCTTTTCGACCGCTGCGCGACTACTAAGGGAGGCAAAAATATGCATACTCAATCACTATTATGAGACATGTATTTTGTTATTGTAGGTTGATTATTCTTCAACATACAGTGTTGGCATAATATTACTGACTTGGTTTACTAATAATACGAACTACAGGGTGTTTCAAAACATATTTTTATACCTTTTTGTAGGTTTGCTACTTTTCTGTGTTTGATTGATTATTGATTGAATATTTATTGATTATTGATTGACAATTGATTAATATAACCAGGTATGCTGTTATATATATTATAAATTACCTTATATTCGTAATCAAAACGTCATCCTAACGTTATTAGCCCATAATAAATAATGCGGTCTAAAGGACCGCGCGCGACTACTAACGTTACAAACAGGGGCGCGACTACTCTCGGGTTAATAAAATAGTGATTTTTTTTACAAAAGAACTTTTAAAAGAACTTGGTTCATATTTTAGACGAACTTGAACTTTTCAAAATTTTAGGTTTTAAAAGAACTTGAACTTTTTAAAAGATCATTATTTGAGCTGTGAACTGAACTTTTAAAAAGTTCATTTTAAAAAAGAACTGACCCAACACTGCTGGCCTTCAACTTTTACTAGGAAAACGCCAAAGTTGTTGTTAGACGAGTGAGTGAGCCATGTGTTGAGCACCCAGTAACATTCCCTTTCTTCCCCATACCTAAGGCTCCCTAGCCTATCATAGGCTAAAGTGGCGCATTATGGCCTTTTAATTGACGCCCCCTTATACCAACTAAACTTAAAAACCCTATTATTTATACCAATACAATTCTCAAACTTAAATTCAAATGTTCCTGGGTACTCAACACATAACTAGCTCTCTTGTCTAACAACGACTTTGGCGTTTTCCTAGTGTAGTTGGATAAGGCGCCCTTATAGCCTAAATGTGGGAGACCTGGGTTCAATCCCCTGGTCGGGAAAGATTTAGTCATTTCTGGATTGTATTATAAAAATTATTAAACATGTTTTGAAATGCATATATCGCAGTGCAGTCTATCATCTGTGACAATACTATGGAAAATGTCATAGCCACTAGCCAGTACGAAATACGTGTAAATATTGCAAGGTTTACTCAATCTCCGAGTGGAATTTGGGGGTACCTTGAGCGTGCAAGATTCGATACACCTTGGGCACTGCATTTTCACAGCCTGTCAAATAACAAACAAAAAATATTTTTTTCAAAAATCAAAAACAAAACCATTGTCGTTAAAATAATTCCTACACATTCGCAGTCTATTTTTCAATTTATTATTTCTTGTAGGTTTAAATCGCAATGGATTTAGCTGATTTTGTTAGCAGTTCTCGTACCGGATGTCTGTTTAAAATTTCAGCGCAATCTGTTCAGCGATTCGGCTGATTTTTGACGTACACACACACTCACAGAATAATAACGAAAGTGCGAATTTCCTTCAATTTTATCAGTCGCTCTGCTCCCTTGTCTAATTATGTTTTGTTTTCTGATGTAGGTAGCCTATGTTCAAACATTTTATTTCTGCAATTCTTACTTCTGTCATATTTTGTTGGCAAAAATAGTTTCATGGTCATTTTGTTCAATCTAAACATTTCCTTTTAATGATCAAATTAAATACCTACCTTTTTTATACTTATTTATATTTATTTGTCTTATTTATTATAGTCCCCTCAACTGTTCATTGTCACCGGTACACTCACTCTTTTGTCTTGTTCTTGTAAATTCATAATTTTCTAGATTTCACGTAGCAAGTGTGGATGAAAGAAATTCTTTTTGGTTGGAAAACTCTGTCATAGTAAAGTTTGGTGGAGATTTAATGGTGGAATATGTAGACTGTCATAATAATACAAGTACTTTGCAAATGCTATTTAGTATTTACAGAATATTTAAAATATTTATTTTTAATTTAGATATATTTTTGTTGACAATAATTTTATATTGTATTATGTAATAAAATTGTTTCATTACACTTTAGTTCGTAATTTCAAAGTTACGAAAATAACGTACGTACAAGTGTGATTTTACAAAAAGTATTTCTTTGAAATTTCATTTCGTAATGCGTTCGTACCATTCGTACGAATTCGTACAATCACTTTCACCCTTAGCCGCTCTGTGGAGAACAATGTACAATGTATGTACACATTTCTGGTATTGAAGAAAAAATTAATAGAAGTTCTAGTCATTTGTCCAGTATAGCAAGCACTCAAACACGTAAAGAAATAAAGAGAAAAAACAACCCAACTTTTTTTCCATACCGATACTAAAAGTAAAAGTGTTTATCAAAAGTGGTTACCCAGGTTAAAGTTCAGTTTAGTGATTTTATTATTATACGTTTCCGGGTTAATGAGTTGTGTATAATTTTGGTTTGCAAACGTTCTCCAAATAAAATTTCACCACATAATTTATAGCATAGTAGTACACTTAAAAATGACCGTTTAAAAAAATATATCTTGTAATTGTGATTTTACACAAATTTTAATTTTTTTAGAGAATTGTACCAATCTAAAATGGCCCTTGAAGTTTTTGAAACTGTGCCATTATATACTTTAAAACATGCAAAAAATGCACCCAAAATCCCCCCCTTTTGGTTTCAGCATTTTTGCCCAAACCACTTGCCCAAATTACAAAAAAAATATAGAAGATTTACAGAAAAGGCTGTAGAGTACATCAATAATGGCCATATATTTTTTGGGGTTAAAATCATTCAAGGTCACGGGGCTTAAAGATCGTCCCCATGTTATTTCTTATGGGAGGTTTTTGCGATCCGGGACCTAGCTGGAAAAATACCAAGTTTGATAAAAAAAATCAGGTCATGGTGGACCCAATAATTTTTCTGTAACCAAATTCCTAAATACCTATCTAGTTTGCCTGAATTAAATATTTTTTGATCTTGTTCTGTTCTTCAATTTTCAAAATATATGGACACTATTTAAATTTGAAATTCCAACTTAACCGGTTTAATGCTTTTCCAATACCTATATTTTCTATATACCTAATTATTTTTGAGCAATGAGTATTGATATTAATTATTTAGATGTGATATGACAGAACTTTACTTTTATTTATGTTAGATCACGATAAACCGTTTGATACTTGGGACTCATATCTACAAATAAAATAAAATTGCCAGTAGAAGTTATGATGATATTTTCATACACAAATGCGTCAGCAGTGTGGCGTCCACAGCCTCTGATCTCGCCTTTACGGCGCAGTCGCCATTAGCCCGGATAGCTCAGTCGGTAGAGCATTAGGCTTTTAACCTAAGGGTCCAGGGTTCAAGTCCCTGTTCGGGCGAACTTTTTAATTTGACACGATTAAAACATTCCTTATTTTGTTCAGCTTTATCAATGAAGAGCTAATATTTTGTTGCAGTAAACGAATGTGAGTTGCACTACAAGTGCATCTCGAAACTCGCAAGTCGCTATGTATCGACCGAGCCCGCGGCGTCTCACTGATCGGTTCGTGGTGCGGCTAACAGGTAGCGCCACTACACTCGCACAGCTGGCGCTAAATATAAAAATGCGTTTAGAGGGAGACGACAGTTTTTATATCAGATTGGTAAACGATGTATTTAATCAATCCATGTTCATGTAAACCCTGTTCAGGTATAAGCGCAAAAACTGTATTTTTATGTCAGGCAAGAACCATCTCCACCCCCTCAACCAACGTGTATAGGCCTACGGTTGTTTTATGGGCGCAAGTGTAATTTTCCCATAAAATATTTTCTTTCTATATTTTAGTCAAAATGATTTGTTCATTTACTTTATTTCCTTATTTGACGTAGACGCACAATTTTGGTTTCTTTGTCCACTACTTTGTTTTCTGCGGACTGGGCTTGAGTTTCATTGACAATGAGGTGGTTCGATGCTGGGCACCAAAACTCGAGGTCTATATTATGATTTATGATATGTCGTTTAAATCATGGCGATTGTATCCGGAACTCAAGAACTCGATGTTGGCGGGGGGGGGGGGGGGGGGGAGATTTACACGCCAGCATTGAGATTTAGATTTGACTCTCCGCCGCCGCCCCCCCCCCCCACCTTATGTAAGATCCTAGCGTAGCCCCTGTACAGGAGCTGCTGTTTTTGTGTAACAGTTAACTTCCGACTCATTACGACTGATCACTTGGGTAACTACCCGCAAAAAACTTATTTATTTATTGGTTCTTTTGAGTTCCAGTTAAAAAGTTCCTTGCAGTTATAGTTAATGTTGTTTTAGGGCACTCAACAGTAGAGTTATCACTTATCAGTGCCCATTTCAAGTGTATTGGAATCTTCCAAATTTTCTTTTTCCATAATTGTGGATTACCACCATGATAAACAATTGTGGTCTATAGGATTTAGATTTCGAATTTTGACCCGCGTCATCGCGAGAAAAATACGGGTTCATAAATTTAGGTAATGAATGATTAGACCAATGCCACTGCACACAAAAGATTGATTGATTGATTGGATAGAGCTTAACGTCTCATGTTAATACACGAAACGATGAGTGGTGAGAGATGAGGATGAAGTATGAACAGAAGGAAGGAGGGGAAACTCGGTACCGGAACGTAGCCTACTCCTTTATAAAAGTACCAAGGGGACCAACGGCTTAAACTCCCATCCGAAAGGACAGTGTAACCTTGACAGTCATATAGGTTCCTCCACTAATCCGGACTGCCGAGCAGACGTCGAGGAGAACAAAGCCGTTACACTAGTTCTCGAACCCTTCATCTGCTCTAACTAGCGGTATACGTGAGTTTCAGGGCAGAGCTGTCACCCTCTCCACACAAAAGATGATTACAATTAAATATTATCTTATTTTTAAATGTAGAGACGAGGCGGATTTTATCACCTCTAAGAGATGTTTAAAGTTCCACTAACTAAAAAGGAAAACGTTCCTTTAGAAGTTCTCGGAAAAATTATTCACTTTCTTTTTTCAAAGTTCCTACAAACACTGATCTACGAGTGAACGTACATGTATGTATAATGTAAGATGGTCAGCGGCGTTGGAGCCGGGGGGCAGGGTTGAGCTTACGGAGGGGGGGGAAGTATCTTCTCGCCCCCCCCTCCCAGAAAAATGGCAAAATAACCATAAAAGCATAAACCAATAAATATTACATTCTTCAAGTCATCTAGGTTTAAGCAAAAAATTAAATTCTTCTACTATCTTTTCTTTTTTCGTTCAGCAAAGCCCCTTAACTATTCTAAAACACGTAAAAACCACTTAAAAAATACGTATTTTTTCAAAAAATTGCCTGCGGCGCTATTGTGGGGGATCTCCCCCATTAAGTCGTTCGTCAAAGCCCCCCCCAAAATATATTTCACCGTACGCCACTGACTCAAGGACATTAGTTGCATAATATGTAACTATGTATGGAAGCATGTACTTTTCCTGGGAAAGTTCGCCCCCCCCCCCTGGAAAAATTGACTTCCGACGCGCCTGAAGATTGTGTAAGGGGAAGGGTACTGTATACGATGTGCATACATACACCCGCACTGAAAGTTGACTTTGAAAGTGGAGGCTGATTTCTTGATTACTGATAATTACACACGCTATAAGTTATCATCTACGAGGCATACAAATTAACAGACGTGCTTATCGGTCACTACTACAGCTTTTACAACGAATTCTTTTCAATCTTATTACTTTTCATTGGTCAAGAGCCATTACTTACAATTTTCGGTTCTCACGAAAATATTTTTATGTGGCCGAGTAGTATGGCCAGAGGAAAAAATAGCGGACAATTTTATTTTTAGTATTGAGGGTGAACAGAGGATGTAGATAACGCCAGAAAGAGACACTTACTGGTATTTAGCTGCCAATGTGTTGAGATGATGTGTTGAGTGTGAAGAGCCACGTCAGATGGAAACAGAAGTGGCTAGGAAGGAAATGTAGCCAGAGAGAAGAGATGACGCTGCCGGGAGTCGAGCTCACAGGGTCCAGAGCGTGGCACTAGGTCAAGAGAAGATAAAGGCCCACATGTTTGCACTGTAGCTGTCACAACGGGACTGAACTGGGTCGATGTAGGACAAAGACAAAGAAGAAGAGGACTGAGAGGGGGTAGTGAAGCTGATAAGAACGAGTTACATCCGAGTGATGACACATGGAAGCAAACGCATTGGCGCCAACGGTGTCTTCCCACAGTGCCGCTTCCCGTAAGGCCATCAACCTTTTTTCCCCCCCTATGCCATCATTTCTACCTGTCGATAAAGACCATGTTACAGGAAGCGTTGTTGGCCTAAGGGGAATTATTTATTCCCCTTAGGCCAACACCCTGCATTTCATTATTAAAAATACAAAGAAGGTTTGTTGGCCTTAAGGTAATTGATTTATTCCCCTTAGGCCAACAGCGTGTATGAATTATTTAAGGTGAGGAGCGAGGCGTTGTTGGGGGAATAAGGCTGTTGGCCTAAGGGGAATAATCAAATTCCCCTTAGGCCAACAAACCTTGTTTGCATATTCAATAATGAAATGCAGGGTGTTGGCCTAAGGGGAATAAATCAATTACCCCAAGGCCAAGTGGCCAACAACGCTCCGCTCCTTACCTTAAATGATACATATACGCTGTTGGCTCCTTTGTATTTTCAATAATGAAGTTTGGGTGTTGGCCTAAGGGGAATAAATCAATTCCCCTTTGGCCAACAAGTGTAACATGGTCTTTATCGACAGGTAGTAATGATGGCATTGGGGGGAAAAAAAAGGTTGATGGCCTTACGGGAAGCGGCACTGTGGGACGGCTCCAGCGCCAACACATTTAAATGTAAAATGATACGATTGTATGAAAAAGGCTTCTTCTAAAAATAAATACAATACAATTATTGTCAATTATCTTTCTCTCTATTCTGAGCCGGTTATGTCGTTACGCTCCCTATCACTCGGCGAACTGAGAGGTAGAGGAGGTTAGTGCACAATAAAGAACTAGGTACACGGAAAGTTGATTTATTTATGAAACTTGAAATCTCATAAAATTACTGCTCTAAAAGCACGAATATGAATGAAAATCTATGCATTCAATTACAAAATAAATGTGCCCACTTTACACCTTAGCAAATAGTAGGTACGGGTATTTAGAGTGGCTGCTATTATTAACCACGGTCATAATAATATTAATATCAATCAGTCAAAATATTGTGTGTTTTGCAATAACCAACTTAGTATACGTGCATCGTGTTCCCAGTGGCGCATCAGTCTTTCTGCGGGGGGGGGGGGGGGGAAGCAACTACTTGTTGTATTGCGACATGACTCGAGGTGTGAACAGTACATGAGGTTTCAAGGTCACTTGGGTGTAAATATGAGTTCTAGAGAGCATAACATGAAGCAAAGAGGGAGCATAGCCCAAATAGTGTTTTAAATTTAAATTAAATGGTTCAATTTGTTCAATGAAATACTCTTTAATTTCTTGGAAACTGGTATTACAACAATGAAGGGTCTTTGTTAGGGTCAGTTTGACAGTTTGAATACATTTTGACGGATGTTACGTTTTAGTCTAGTATACTTGGTATAGTATAGTTGCTAAAACCTGACACCGCCTTGCCCTAACACGCCACTAAGCACACAAAGAACAAACAGAGCTTTTCCCGAAACATTTCCCACACAAACAGAATAATCACAACAAATCAACAATGTGATAGTTCTAGATAATTCTGTAACATCAGGCAGAATGTAATAAAAACAACATTCACAATTGACAATGTAACATAAGTGTTTATAATCGCTTACATTTATCTCTTGGTATAACTCTCGCTTGACTGATCCACACACATTGTGCTACCTGTGGATGTGATCTGTACAAAACAACAGTAACTGTGTACACCACTGTCAGTATACTTCTTTACGTACAGCATATCTCTAAGCCTGATATTAGTATTACCCACAAACCTCCTCTGCACTTTGATCAGGGCGTGTTAATTGGTCGATTTTTATAAAGTACGAATTGCGATTTTTTAAAACCCTTATTATTAGTTCTCGGTGTAATCTGTTTTAACACAATTTTCTTTGAATTGACTTTTTCAACTCAAAATGCATCCACAGGTGCATTTTAAAGCACAAGGAAAATGGATTATAAATTTGTTTGCAAGCACTTTTCCGCCTGTAGTATGATCATTGTTATTTTGAATAATTATTCGATCACAACACAACATTGTTGAATGGATTAAATGGTTGAAAACCATCACGATATTATTGTCAGTGACGGCAAATACGAAGACAATATTCTTAATTTCACACATTTAATGGTTGAAAAGTTACCTTTAATTCCTCAAAGTTATTTTGACAAAACTCGCAGTCAATAAAATTATTATGGATATCAACTTGGATCCAGCAGAATGCATGTCTTTAACTAAAACTACTTATCTTTTAAGTCAAATTCCCAAGCTCCTTTTAAGTAAGTGCACAGATGAAAACATAATTGTGATGAAACTGTGCACGAAGTACAGTGCTATGATCACCATAAGGTGCACGACAAACATCAGTTACTGTTGTTTTGCCAAGATTCCCTGACATTAACATGACCACCAGCTGGTCAACACTTCGCAACATGATGTTGTGGTTGCTCGGCTTGCCAACTGGCAAGTAAAACATTATGCACTTGTAAAGAAACAAATACATGATTGCATAGGTCGACATTAATCTTTACAATTCAAGGTGGTTAACACGAAACATGGATCCAACGTTAGGTATGACGAACTAACAAAACGTCAAAGTATTTTATAACTAGTGGTCTAGTAGGTAATTTCCACCATACAGGAAGGCAACATGTCACTGATGTAAGAAAAAGCAAATAACAAAACTTACACACTATACAAACATGGCACATATTCTCATCATAATAATATAATACAACATCTCATGGATTATACAAATATAAACGTATGTATAAAAGTATAATGTTGAGGATAGTTTAAAAGCTGTACAACTTACAAGGTTATATTATGGTAAGGGCATAGTGGGAACAAGTAATGTTATTTGTTGGTGTAGAGATGAAGAAGAATGTGAAGGAATGTGAGGTTGCTGCAGAGTAATGTGATGTTTGGGGTAGCCGTCCAGAAGTGGAAAGTGTTTTGGAAGGTTGAGCCCCGCATGAGGTACGCTCAAGCAGTTGATAGTCGGGAAAGTAGGGGCTAGTTTTGCAGGTACAGATGAGCCTAATAAGAGTATTGGTTCCTTAATTGATTGAGGCACTGTTGTTGTGACTATGTCAGATGGTACGGAATGAGTGGTCGGTGTACTCCCGGTCTGCGCGCGGATATGGACACGACTTGAGTGTAGAACTACTTGGTACTGGTGGCGGAAACGTCTGTCACAGTGCTCGCACTGGAACCTGGTGGCGTTGTGTCGCCACAGTCGGTGCAGGGCAAGACTAACGGGCGTGTGATAAGGGAGAGATGTCAGTTCTTGCCTACACCAGTTACACTTTAGTCTCTTCCTCGCTAGAAGGAATCTAGTGTATTTAACAACAAGTTGCGACATTTCTACAGAGTAGACGGTTTTCTTGACCGCGTTCCGTCTTTTCATGAAACCGGGATGTCGCAACACTTGTATTTCTGAATCGGATACAACCTTCCTAGGCTTGATTTGTTTGCGGGATCGTTTGAAACCGTCTCTACTCGTCTGGCTCGGCGAGGGCGAGTGGCTCATCCGGGGGTCGTCGTACGACGTCCTGTGTCCGGGCCTCATCCTCGTGTGCGCCTCGCACGCCCCGCACGGCAGGTCAGCGGGGTGGTGCTGACGCAGGTGACTGTCCAGCTCGGGACCCAGCTCGAACGAGAACATGCAGTGTGGGCACCTCACGACGGTCTTGTGCATCGCCAGGTCGTGGAGCCTCGCCGTGTGTTCCGAGTGTGTCCGCATGTGCTCCATGATGGACGCCTGGGAGGCGACGCTCGCCTTGCACACGCTGCACTCGTACAACTGTGTCGCCTTCTCCTCCTCGATGTTCACCGCACACGGTAGCACACTGTGATGGGTAAAGTTATGTGTTTCCAGCGAGGTGTCGTCCACGAACTCACAGCCGCACTCCTGGCAGACGAACGGCGGGGGATCCTCTTCGTCCTCGAGGTAAGAGTGCGGGGCCTCGTCCTCGGGCTCCGACGTGTCCGACACCTCCATGTAGTGGAACAGCCGAGCGGCGCCGCCATATTGCGGCTTGGTCTTGATCTGAGGGGGTTGGTACGACCGCTGGTGGTGGTGGAACATGTTGTACTCGTAGTGTTCTCTCTTGGGTTGGTACTGGTTGACTGCAGAGGGCGCCACATGCCCACCATGCGACATCCTGCAACACCCGGACAAATGTATCAAACAATTAATACAAGCTCTCCACACCCCACCAAATGAGAATGTACTCAAATAACTTATTTCGCTTTTATGTCATCTTGTTGATGGCAAATCGACATTGACTATTTTACAACAGTCCGAAACATCCCTGAACAACCTATATTCATTCTCTACTTAAAGGATAGTATATTTTTTTTTAAATCAGTGTGTTTTTTAACAGTAATATTAATTGTTTGTTGTCGAAAACATATTATGTACAGGATAACTGTGGACGTTTTGCATTTTTATTGTCTATGAATCAGTACCAACTTTATTTAAATTTGGATATAAATCAAGTCTAGACTAAGAATAAAAACATCAATTTTGTTCACCATTACATTTACCTGGGAAACAAGCTTTAAATTTCAAATTAATATTGAATTCAAAATTAAATCCAATAATACTTTTCTACATTGTCTAGTGATTGCCTTGTTACAACAAGTTTTATTAAGTTCTGCTTCCATTGATGGAAACAACGAACAGCTGCAAGTAACAATTGTACAGTTTTAAAGGGGGCACATGGTAAACTGAGAGCATAAACACATATCTTGAGGCTTTGGGGATTTCACAAAACGTGTATGCACAGTTTATAATATTGGAGGTTTGTATTAAAAATTACTGAGTTGCAAACATTCTAATACGAATGCTAAATTCCATCCAAAGTTGATGGTTTAAATGACGACAAGAATCTCGTTTCATTTATTTATTTAACTATAAATAGTCGTTTGGGAATTGCTGTAGTTGCATTTGGGGATTTATACAATTCTATCTGTTCCAGGATGACGTTTAGATCTATTTGAACATTATTAAACAAGCAGATCGGTTTTCTAGCAAGCCGAGACTGACTCAACTAACTTGTGGCGTTAGAGGAGACGAGAGGAATGTCATCGAATTCGTCTCAAATCGTGATGGCAATGACGTCTATTGGTCAAATGAGACAGATTTCGGAAGTTAAATATAAATTTAAATTTAAATAAATACCAAATTAAATGTAAATAAATATAAAATTACATATAAAACCTGATTGAAAAGTATTCCTGTGATGACTCGTTACTTGTGTCGTTCATCCCTTACCACTGGACATTTAGTGAGAGAAAATCGATCACCAGATCTATTGTCTGTAGTCTTACGACAATAATGTATCTTCAACAGCCGTTGTGTTCGTAGTTTCATATTATCTAGTACTCAGAATAGCAAGTATTGCATCAAACCTGACCAGGGTACAATGCGTGCCCCTCTTCGGGTGTCTTACTTGGTACTTTGGAGCTTGGACAATGATGTACGAGGGCTGTAGAAGATACCTTGATTTGAACACGATTACATCCCCGGCTTATATAATACAACATGGTGATAAAATACGGATGTATTCATCATAAATTTATGATTTGCTAATGATTTAAGAAATGATTTGCATGGCAGCATTTGAAAATGAACTGCCAAAATTCATGAAGACGAAATTTCTTATTAAGAGTATTCCACACGAAATTAGTGTTGTGTATCTCTTGCCAATTGTATTGTCTTCAAGATGCATCGACTTTGAGGATTTCAAACAATGCAAACAACAACATGAAACATGTTACTATTGTACGTATGACTTTCTACCTCAACAACATTGTCCAGACAAAACTCTCGCAAAACCAAAACGCAGACAACCATGCTATAACCTATCTCGTTAGCTACACAGAACACAGCATTTAGAACACGATACGAACACACGATGCGAGGATCAACTCTCAAAAACTCAATGGCAAATCTTTACACCGTCTAAATACGTCACATAATGTAATATTTCATCTGAATAACGAAAATCGTGATAATAAATTATAAAAATCAAACTCTGATTTATTTATAAAAGTAAGTAACGTAAATCGGAAACGAGCACGTGCAACCAAATATTGCTACCAAAAACAACTCAACGCTGTAGGGTATGCACATTGCACATGCAGTTGCAATGGGTTGGATTTAAATGTAAAGGCAAGTAAATTCACACATAACGTAATAGGAACCAGCATGTGGCTTGATGACACCAGAACTGATTTCCTTATATTGAGAAATCGAACTGAGCAACAAAAACGAGTGCTTTGTGGTGGAGACGGTAAAGCCAATGTCGTAGCATAGTTTCTTTACATATGAACTTTATCAATTAGTTATATAACAGCTAAATAAGATACATACATAAGATATAGACTTAATGAAATACATATAAACCAAACTATTTTCACGTTGATGCGAAAGTGACTTAACTTAACCAATTTTCACTGCGTTAAAAAATATAGTTTCCTCGCATTACGACATTCTTAAAGGGGTATTTACCCGCTAAACTAAAAAAATATACTATATTTCATTCGGGCTAACTAGTAATGAATATAGAAATTAACAGAAAAATTATTGGGGCCACCATGACTTCCCAAAAAATTTCCAACGTGGCTATTTTCGAGCTAGGTCCCATCAGCAAAAATCTCCCATAAGAAATAACATGGGGACGATCTTTATGCCCCATGACCTTGGAGGATTTTGATCCAAAAAAATATTTGCCGTTATTGACGTACTCTACAGCCTTTTCTGTAAATTCTCTGTATTTTGTTTTGTAATTTGGGCAAGTGGTTCGGTCAAAATATGCAGATTACCAAGATGGGGTGTGATTTTGGAATGCATATTTTTGCGTGTTTGAGTGTATATTTGTGCCCAGTTTCAAGACACGATGTTATAAAGGGTAATTCTAGATTGGTACGAAGCTCTAATATCTTTGTGGAACAAAAATGAAGTAGGTTAAACCCGATTTAATAAATTTCCCAAAACACCAATTTTCGCAAATTTGTGGATCAAAAAATTAAAAAATTGATGTTAAATCACAATTACAAGATATAATTTTTTAAACTGTCATTATAGTGTATGTAGTATTATGCTATAGATTATGTGGTAAAATTTTTTTTGAGGTAATAGCCCCTTTAAGAATTACGTTGGGAATTTTATGTAATGAATGTGGTATAAAGACTGAGTTGATTAAATTATCCCCACAACAGATTAGACACGAATTTACCTGAATAAACAATGTTGCTTCCTACAATTTGTTTGCTTTCTATGGTTGTTCTTAAATTGTTAGTCCACCACCAGTAACACAATTCTACGCAAGCAAAGTCAAACGAGAATCAAAACACAAAGGAATAAAACTAGCTACATAATAATGAGTGCCCTATTGAATTACCTTTTCGGGTTTATTGGGAGAAATATAATTTCTTACCCAAAAGAGCTTGCCATGGGTGTAGCGGGGTGGCTAGAGAAGCCCCCTGAGCCCCTGTGCGGGACGCTGTTGGTTCTATGTTCCAATGGACTGCAATCATCCAGAAGGGGTGGAAGAGTATCAGGGGTGAAGTAGGCACAGCGTGGGGGAGCACCACTAGGCAAGAACATAGCAGACAGGATATACGCTACACGATACCGCATGTGAAATGCGTATGTATGTCAAAGAGCTAATCACATGCTTTCCCCATCCACACACCAGTCCCTGCACGTCAGCAAACCACAACAGGTATTCCTTATTATGTATGTGTGCAAGTTGTGACTGGTGTTGCAGGCAAGTTATAAGACAGACAGACAGAATTTAGTATACTCGAGCAATGTGAGACTGAGAACCATTCTAGTAAGAGGGTTAGTTACTCCTGAGGTTGAGAGTTAGTGACGAGCATATGCCAGTGTATGCTACTTACTGATGCTCTTGCAGATGAACCCCAAGTTGGACTTGGTCATCGGCCAAGAATGAGCATCGAGAACATGTTTTTTTGTTGTGGACTTTGAGGACATGAGTAGCCAACCGTTCAGATCTTGCCGCCTTGTAATCACACAGTCCGCACACAAACGGTTTCAGGTGAGTGTTCAAGTGTCTCTTCAGGCACCAATTGTCCACGCCTGACCACGAGCAATAGCAGCACGAGAAGCGTTTGTCACCTTTCCGTTTCGTCTTGCTGCCGTGGGACTTGGCGTTACAGCCGTTGTGCGCACTTTTATTCGGTTTCTGTGGGTCGGTGTGCGTAGACATCCTTGGTCCCAGACTCGAGGAGAATCCTCCGGGGATGTTCAGGTGGTGAGGTACTTGGTGCATCGGAGGAGGAGCCGCGCCGTCGTGTGCGTGGTTGGCGGCGACGTCGGGTTGTGCCCGGGCATTGGTGTTTTCAGAGTTTGGAGGTGGAGTGTTGTACTTTTGATAATAGGACATCCCGCTTGCGTTCTTCGGTGGCTGCCTTCGTATGCGGTTCAGGTCGTAAGGGTAGTCACGATGCATGCGCAAGAAATGTTTCTTCACGTGGTCGGCACGGTTGAATTGTTTTTGGCAGACGTAGCACTGGAAGGGCTTCTCTTCCCTGTGGATGTTCTCGTGCCGAGTGAAAAGGTCCCGACGGTCCGTCGCGTACGGACAGTAACTGCAGCAATAGCGCTTGGTCGCACCGTCCGTGGTGGATGGCGTCGCGGCGGCGTTCCGAGCCGGCGGCGGCGGGGGTACTTGAAGCTGCGGCTTGGGAGTGACCTCCGGCACCGCGGCAGGGGTGATTGCTTTCGTTTGCGCCGCTCTCGTCTCGACCTTCGTCTTGAGTCTCTGCAGATACTTGGTGACTTCCTCCAGGACGGGGTTCTCCTTGTAGAGCGCGGCCGCGTCGCCCGGAGGGTCGGCGATGTCGTGCTGTCTGGTGAGGTGCATGCGCACGCACCTCGCCCACGCACTCGCGTACGGACACTGCGGACACTGGAACACGCGGAGGTTGGCGTGGGTGCCCAGCCAGTGTTCGGCGACGCGCGAGAGGAAACCCACGCACTCGCAGTCTGCGCAGCGGAAGAGTTTCTGCGAGGGGTTGTAGCTGGCGATCTGCGACCCCGTCCACTGGAGGACCTCCTCGCTCGAGACCCACTTATCCTCTGCCGTCGAGCACGGCCCCTGGGCGAGGTTGCCGTGCAGGCTCGAGCGGTACTTCGCCTCCTGGATGTGGTCCATCCTCAACATCCCGGGGTGCGGCGGGAAGCCGTTCTGCATGAGAGCCGCCAGCCCGAACGCCGTCAGGGTGCCGCCGTGGCCGTCACCGTTAGCCTCGCCCTCGTAGTCTGGGTGGCAGTGCATGTCCGCGCCCTCGGGCCCCATGTTGTCCGGTAGCCCCTCCTCTCCGTACAGCTTCCTTGTTATCTCCTTGAACATGTCTTCGTAGCAGTCCATGCCGGCAGCCAACGGCAACGCCACCTCCATCATTGACAGCCGGGGTGTGTCCCCCAGCTCCAGCACCACACTCGCTGCTGTGAGACGACTGAGGCGGTGGAGCTAGATGACATCGATATGCCGTGATGAGCTGCCTTCCCCAAGTCGAGGCCCTAGAACCAAAACACATCGGTTCACTACTATTACCAACATCCCGTGCATTGAAATTATTATCTTGTAACCAACTCCACATGCGCATGGGACACGAGGAGCCGTCAAGGCATGGAAGACAGACCGTATCACTTTCTTGAGAGATGATCTAGATGCAACATTAGATTCGGCTAAACTAAAACACTGACCCCGACTTGTCACGATCGCGTTGACACTTCATATTCATCGCCATCGTCGAACCACGACAAACTCAACCCGAACTTCTTAGCCAGTAAGCTGTTAATCGATGCTGAAAACGAGCAGGAAAATGGAGAAATATCTTATAGGGAGCTAGCCATCATAAAGTAACTGTTGTATTCTGTTGTATGCCACATTTGTTTTCCATGCATGCCTGTTTCAAAGTTGACGTAGCTAAATTATGTTTTGGCAAAAACATGGCGGCCGGAAGTACCGCATGCACATGGCCACTCTCTTGCTGGTAATATAGGCTCTCCAATATAATATGTAACTTTACCAACAGCTAAGCGTATAATCTGTCCGCGACAAAGTCCTACAATAAACTGAGCTCAGTAATTTGCACGTAATACTGGAAAACTATCCTAATATTTGTTTTAGGATAAGATTAATCTTTGTACTAATAAACCCCACTGATGTGTACTAGCTTATTCTTTACCTTCAGTGTCAGATCGTGATGGGAACGAGCTACGCGTACACGCAAGTGTTTTCGGTTTGCAAATACTTCTAAAACTAATTTTAAGTTTTAAATCAGTTAACGAGTATTTTGACAATAAACGCATCAAATTATATTTTTAAAGTTTGAATTACGAAGTGAACAATACTGTTTATTATGTAGAACTCTCTTTTCGGTGACGACGTGAACAGCAAGATGTTGGTCATCATCAGAAAAGTGTCCACGACAAGTTTGTATTAATTTCTAGTGACGTCATTATTGTATATATTGTAGTGAACCATGTAGTGATGTGAATATGTTTTTATTTTATATTCCTTGTGTCTCAACAATAATAAAAAAACTGGACCCGTCGGGCATTGAGAAGTGTCAGCAAGACTGTGCGATGTTTGCTGAACAGAGGGTAGTGGGGGATCCCCAAGAGCTTCACTACGTAGCCCAACCATCTGGCAGAACCTACAGGACCTACAGCAAGTACACATCGAGGACTAGGGTAAGGGTACAGCACTGATGATCTATTATCTGTGGGTATAATATACTGTGATTATCAGCATGGGCGCCCGGAAAGGGCGGGGGGGGGGGGGAGTGGGGACACTTACCCCCCCCCCCCGTGGACGAAGCACACTAAATACAAATTTCAGTATTTAGGCCAATCAGTTGAAACTAAAATACAAAAATTGGAGGTAACATATTTTGAAGGTTTCCTTTAAAAGATTCCTTTTGGTGGTTTTCTAGTTTCGAGTATCGACTGCACACAAATTATACAATTTTGGTATTGTATTCAGCCCACCACTTTTTTCTAAAACCCACCAAAGGCATTCTAGAAACCTGATTTCCAAAATTTTAGCCTGCCCCCCCCCCCCCTCCCCCAAACTCCCTGTGCTTCCCCAAAGAAAGTAAAAATTGTAATTTTTGCCCCCCCCCCCCTGCCAAGATTCCTGCGGGCGCCCATGATTATCAGGCTAGTTGGTGTCGTCCACCATCATACTCATACGGTTGTCGCGCAGTGAGAAGTGTATGGGAGCAACGGATGGGGGGATAGAACCCCCCATGAGATACGGACGGGGTTTTGTTAACCCTCATTTCTCACCACCGGGTGGAAGGTATATCGGTATCTTTGGTCATATATATCTTTGGTCAATAATGTCGACAAGTTTTGTTTTTTGGGATTTTAAAATAAAGAAGAAATTACTTTTTACTTTCAGTTGTTAAAATCCAACCATCTAATAAGCCAGCTAAAGGCTAATACAAAGCCATTGCATTCGTTGTGTGTACTGCCTATCATAGGTATATGTTCTTCCTATTTACTGTAGTTTATAACACACAATTAAATGCACGCGGCTAAGTAGCTAACCAAACTACCCAGTTCAAAGTTATAAATACATTTTATGGAGGAAACTTGGTTTAGTTGGTACCAGTACATTTTGTCTTTCTTTACGGTTGCCAATAAGGATCACCATTCTACTTGCCTGCGAAACCTAAGATTAAGTTCACGATAATTATGAAAAACTGTCGTAACATTGTATGCTTTATTAAACCAAATTACGTTCATATTGCTGCTAAAAGAAGATCTTAGACTCAACGGGAGAGAAATGTATTTTAAAGTTAAAGTTAAGATCTATATTAGTATGCAAATAAAGTGTGATTAAACTATTTCAAGGCCTAAAGTGGAAATATTATTGTTGAATGTATTTTACTGTTAATGCATCTGTAACAAGTAAAACCACTGCACTGTCGAGATCACTATATATTTCAACATCGCAAGCAAGCGTTGTTTATTTGTTTTCTTTGTGCGTGTTTTCGATGTAAACAATGATCAACACAACGTTCCACAGGTTTTGTATGGTTCAATACAAATAAGACCTTATAATTTTATTACATTTTATCAAAAGTGTAAATCTAAAGTGTGGCTATCAGCTCGACTGCCCCCCCCCCCTTACACCGCCGGTACCGCTACCAATGTGCCAAAAACTCCATGGTGCCAACATGTGACCATGGAGTTTAAATCCATCATGTGACATGTCAATACTTGGAGGATTCAATGAGCTGGAGAGGCCCTAGCGCGCCGCCGGTGAAGCACGTTTACGGTTGAAGCCTGTAGTGTCAACCAATGTTGTTGTTGTTGTTGTTGTTGTTGTTGTTGTCGTCATAATTGTATACAAAGAATTTACTTCATAATCATTACAGTCAGAACATTGTGATAGCTCTTCATTTTAAAGTAATGTATAAACCCGTAAAGCCAAATCTTTCAACAGCAACAGCAGGCCTACATACAAATTTTTTCGAAAAACAAGATTTAAGTACTTAATTAATAACTAATTAATCAAGCATGCTTTTACCTTTCTTCTGATGTAATATCTGGCCACCAGCATACCCACACTTACAAGATGTACCCTACAACTGAACCCACTGAATTCAATGTCACCTGCCGAGAGCTGTCGGGTGAATGTTCGACCCACGAGTCGCCCCCCCCCCCCGCAGCACTCAGACCCTCACTCGCCCCCTCTCACCCCTTCACACATAACATGCATCAAGAGAGAGAATAGGAGGTAAAAAACTGAGCCGGCCGCGGGAGGGTGGTGGGTGTGGGGGGAGGGGGAGGGGTGTGGCCCCTCGCTGTTGCTATGCGACCAGGTTCGTGGGGTGGGTGGGTGGCGTAAGGTAACTAAATTATAACGAATTAAGCAAAAGCTTTCTAGAATCAGAATTATCTTGTCTGCGATCAGTTTAGTTTTCAATATGAGATTGTATTGTTGACGGAGATCGCTTCTTGGGGATTGAGAAGGAGTCGCGAAGAATATTACGACACCCGCGGGGAATTATGAGGAATTCCCTCCCGCGCTTTCATTTGAACGGTGTCTGACGTCACTCAGAAGAAAGGATTTCAGCTTGGACATGCGCACGTGACACTTGGGACGTAGAGATGTTTCGCAGATATATATGGTCAATTGAGTACTGACTTCCATGTAACCACCACAGAACATAGCGAATATAATATAGTACGATATAAATAATAGTTAGCGAGAATTCAGGAACAAGCAACTTACTGGGATTGGACAAAAATCAAAGTCTGGGGTTGTTCTTAAACGATGTCTCACATTTGGACTAATTGATTACTTAGCCTCCCATTTGAAAGAAGTTTGTTGAAAGTGTGACCCTCTTTAATAGTCCCAATCCCAATCCCAATCCCAATCCCAATCCCAATCCCAATCCCAATCCCTATCCCAATCCCATCCCAATCCCAATCCCAATCCCAATCCCAATCCCTATCCCAATCCCAATCCCAATCCCAATCCCAATCCCAATCCCAGTCCCAGTCCCAGTCCCAGTCCCAATCCCAATCCCAATCCCAATCCCAGCCCCAGTCCCTGTCTCCTCTCCAGCCCCAGCCCCCCGCCCCAGTCCCCGTCCGTCCCAGTCCCAGTCCGTCCCAGCCCCAGTCCCAGCCCCGCGTGCTCGGAGGGTCCCCCAGATGAATGCAGGTGTTCGGATATCCGGTCGGAAACACAACACACTGTAGAAAACGAACAGAACAGCGACGCAACAATGCGGACGCTGAATAGCACCTAATGGAACAATACATCGGCGGATAGCTCGTCTGGTCTTTATAACCATATGTATGGTTCGATCCTCGGTTTCGGAGGTTTCATTTTAACGTTCGTCTAGTAATTTCAAGAAATATAATATTTTGGAAACTGTCACTTTGAACTTTGAAGTCATCCAGCAACGAGGCAGATCGAATTAATTAGCTCCATTGAAAATCAATTATTGTGAATGAGTGGAAAGACAACAAAATAAATAAAAAGTATTTTGCATGATAGAAAGGCACTTTCCAAAGCGTGCGTCACTTTTGGGTAAGACTTATCTCAGGGCAGAGTAGGCCTATCTCGGCACCAAAGTCGAGTCTCTGTCTGCGTTATAAATTGGTCACTGTAATCTCATTTTGATCTACAATACCTACACCACCGCGTTTTTAATAATTATTTTAAAAAAACTATCAATGTTAGCCCATAATAGCACAAGGATCTATAAAAAAAATCAACCAACTGATTGACATTGACACATTATTGTAGTCTTCTTGACAGACTGTAAGCTAGAAATTTAAAATAAAGTTCTAATAATCACATAGTAAGAAAGTAATACCTCTTTTATGATATTCACTACAAATACAAGGGTGTAGCCGTTTACATGACTACTAGGAAAACGCTAAAGTCCCGCCGCGTTGAAGGATGAGCGTTTTTTTGTAAGTTTTTTGTTTGCGTTTTTTGTGTTTGTTTGCACTTTTCCTTTGCAAGTGCTTTTTGAATGCATTGTAGGTGATTGTTGTCAAGTTTCTATTGTTACTTGTTAATAGGTATTATAAACCCAAAAAAACTCATATTAAAACCTTTATTTCTGTGGATTCTGACAAACTTTTTCAACTTTTTCTTTCAAAAGGTACTACATCACCATAACCTTAATGTCCATGTGAAATCTGAACGTTGTAGCCCCACCCGTTTGGTCAGAATCGGCCCAAATGTGACGAAAATATCGCACTAAAAATTGAAAAACTAATATTAAAACCTTTATTTCTATAGATTCTAGCTAACTTTTTCAACTTTTTCTTTCAAAAGATACTACATCACCATAATCTTAATGTCCATGTGAAATATGAACGTTGTAGCCCCGCCCGTTTGGTCAGAATCGGCCCAAATGTGACGAAAATATCGCACTAAAAATCGAAAAAAATCGTAAAAGTACGATATTCATGAGAAATATTTCTTCGATTGTACCCAAAAGCAATACACCTCTAAGTTCAGAGAAAACGAAGGTTCCCTCAAAATTTGATCAAGATCGCTTGTGCCGTTTGCCCGGAATCCTGCTAACAAACAGACAAAAATACAAACAAACAAACAAACAAAAAAACAAAAAAACATTGGAGCTAAATTTTTTGGGGGTCAGTGAAATTGAAGTTTTCGCTTCGCTCGCTACGCTCGCTACGCTCATCCAAATATGAATGATAGAAGTGATAGAAGCTAGTCTCCCACGTAGAGTGGTGGGGGGGGGGGTGAGGGGCGAGGGAGGGGGGGGGGGGCGCCCCCTGGGGCTGGGTTGGGGGCGGAGAGCCAGCTCTTCTTTCAAGGTAAACTAGTCCCCAGGCTAGCAGAAAAACAAACGCTTTTCGTTTTCGTGTAGGTGAAGACAGTTTTTTATCGGTCATTGCGTATTCTGTGGAAAGTAACTAGCAGGCGTACACAAACTCAAAACCGTTCGTTCACTACAATATTCTGAAGGCCTCAAGTATTCTCAGTTCTAAGATTGTGTAGAAAATATAAAACAACGTATTTTTTGTAACAACATCCCTTACAGCATTTTATGCTGTTGGGCGTGCTCAGCCAACATAACGATTCATTGAATCTCTGATAATGCTTAATCACTATTCGAGAAGATGAGTGGCGACAGATAGGGCGAAGGACAGTTACTAGAAACCCAGGCCTTATGCGGGACTCGAACCCACGCCCTAACCTAATACGCCACCGAGGAGGCTCTCGATCACGAATCTAAACCAAAAAAGTACAATTTTTTACATTACATTTCACGAGTTTACTTTTAGCAAAATATTTGCAAGCGTCGTCGCCGTTTCTTGTTGTTGAATGTAACAACAAGGATAAACAATAAATAAAGGGCAAATGAATCGTATCACCATCAATATAATAAATTCAACTCCTAAATGGGTCGACGACTGCATGTACACAGTATTGGAATGTAGCCAGGGGTAGAGCGCAGGTTTTTTTACCTTCTACAGGTAAAACCGAGCCGAAAAATATATAAAAAAAATTAACCGCGCCAACTAAAACTCTGAGGGTCCGAGACTGCGGGGTAGGTTTAGGTGAAGGCAACGATTTGATTCTAAAACAGAGAATACACAGAGACTGATAAGAGACCCAATTATTCTTGGCTGGGCCTCTAATTAGTTATCTCACTTATCTCAGGCGGAATATGAGGAATCAAATTGAATCATCTACCGCGCTCATTCTTGGCGCCAAACGCTGCTTCGCTCTGATTGGTCGCTGCGTCACAGACGTCAGACGTCGTATTGTGAAAAAGATTTGAAAAAGATATCGCCAAAATGTGCTTGTTCATCGCTGTGTTTTTAGTCAACTAGGAAAACGCTAAAGTCCCGCCGCGTTGATGGATGAGCTTTTTTTAAGTTTTTAGTTTGCGTGGGATATCTTTACTTTTACAAGTGTTTTGCTTTACTGCCTATGCATTGTAGGTGATTGTTGCCAAGTTTCTATTGTTAGGCCCTAGGCCTACTTGTCAAATGTTATTATTTACCGTAAAAAACTTACATTAAAATCTTTATTTCTATGGATTCTGGCTAACTTTTCCAACTTTTTCTTTCGAAAGGTACTACATCACCATAACCTTAATGTCCATGTATAATATGAACGTTGTAGCCCCACCCATTTGGTCATAATTGGCCCAAATGGCACGAAAATATCGTACTAAACCGTAAAAAACTTATATTAAAAGCTTTATTTTATGGATTCTGGGCTAACTTTTCCAACTTTTTCTTTCAAAGGTACAACATCACCATTACCTTAATGTCCATGTATAATATGAACATTGTAGCCCCACCCGTTTGGTCAGAATGGCCCAAATGTCACGAAAATATCGCACTAAAAATTGAAAAAAATCGTAAAAGTACGATATTCATGAGAAATATTTCTTCGATTGTACCGAAAAACAATACACCTCTAAGTTCAGAAATTTCGAAGGTCCCCTCAAATTTTCATCAAGATCGCTTGTGTCGTTTGCCCGGAATCCTGCTAACAAACAGACAAAAATACAAAAAAAAAAAAAAAAAAACATTGGAGCTAAATTTTTTGGGGGGTCAGTGAAATTGAAGTCTTCGCTTCGCTCATCCAACTACTGCCATGGATGAAGTTGACGACACATTCACATTCATTTCATTCATTCTTGTCGGGGTCTGCTATTTATCACCTTTACACTTTACTTTTTGCGAGGCACTTCATAGGTCACTAAAATTGAATTGATAAACTCTAGTTCTAATGTCAGTCTAAATGAAGTTGGTAAAAGGGGGAACCCCTCTGTCCCCTTTCCCTGACGGAGAAAAAACACAAGCCTTGCAATACACCAAACTAAGTAGCACTAACTAAATATGCAACTAACATTATTTTAATTGGTATAACACCCGTGTTACTGGTAGTGGTATAGGACCACTCAATAGTTTTTTTATATACAAAAAGAGAAACCTACTAAGCAGTATAAGCACCTACAAATACGGCATTGATTTGTGTTTGCAAATCCAACTGTAGATCGCATCATTCTCCGAAATAACAACTTGACTCGAATGACTCAATAATCAAATACCAAGAAATACAAATTTAGGATTTGTTCTGCAGTTCAGTTTTGTGATGGTCATCTATCAGAGCTTTGCCTCGTTGTGAAGTATGACTATTTGAAATGATGAGTGAATGTTAGACGAGAAAATGCACTTATACAAATCACCCCGCAGACCTTGGTTCCATTACGTCTGGGAGAATATTCGTCAGCCATATTCCTCAGCCAACCTGACAGTGTAATGAAATGCATCCATCCGCACATAATACCGGTTCAGTTATTTGTGACGCCAAATTTGGATTTCTTGCTAAGTATCCAGGATCAGGAATAGGTTTAGTAAAGGTAAAGTATACATCCATTCTCAAGAGGTTTCCAAGCCATGTCCACGACATTCCTTGAAGAACTGAACCTAAGGGAAAGTCGCCCAGCACAGGGCTCCTAGGAAACCATGACCTCACATTAGGGTGTTTCAGATGACTCGAGTTGAATATTTGAACAGCTAGATATCCTGTTGCCTCCAATTACTCAAGTTGATGTGAGCGATTTACCACATGTGATGAGTGAAGGGCCCAGCTCTGACTGCCCCCTATAATACGCCTAAACACGTCCAGCACATTTGCATACGGCATCGAACTTTCGCAATGCTAGTTAGCGAAGTACTGTACTGTACTAGTACATTGCGGCTCGTTGAAGCGAGAATACCTCCAACCAATGCACCCTTAACGCTCTTACTTTTTAAAAAGATCGGAGAAATAACAAGACCGTGAAAACACGCCTATTAATCTTATTTGCTATTATGAATAACTTATTATTAAACGGTTACTCGCACAAGTGGACAAAAGATGTTTTTCTTATTTCAACCTTGAATTCTGATTTCTAAAGGAATCGAAGCAAAGATATATTTAAGAAAGATGCTCTCATGCCACCCCCGTCCCCACCCCCAACCCTCCCCCCCTTCCTCCCAACACCCACCCTTCTCCACTCCCACCCTCTTCCTGCCCAGTATTGATTCCTCCTCACAACCACCCCTTCCCTTCACCCCTGCAACAGATCAATAATACTAGAAAATTTTCACCCTCCCACCCAACCCCACCCCACCCCACCCACCCACCCACCCACACATCCCCGGCTCCACGTTCTTCAATACCCTTTCTCTGGCCATCACGACCGCAATAACCTGAGGGCTGGTGGGAGAACCTTGAGGCTGGTGGGAGAACCTTGAGGCTGGTGGGAGAACTGGTCGGTGGCCAAGTGGAAAGCATGTTTCCATATCAGGGGGCTGGTGGGAGAACCTTGATGCTGGTGGGAGAACTGGTCGGTACCAAGTGGAAAGCATGTTTCCATATCAGGGGGGCTGGTGGGAGAACCTTGAGGCTGGTGGGAGAACTGGTCGGTACCAAGTGGAAAGCATGTTTCCATATTAGGGGGGCTGGTGGGAGAACCTGAGGGGGTGGTGGGAGAACTGGTAGGTACCAAGTGGAAACATGTTTCCATATCTGGGGGCTGGTGGAGAACCTTGAGCTGGTGGGAATAGTACAGTGGAAAATTCGAATCGGGGGTCGAACCAGCTGGAATGAGTACCAAGTGGAAAGATGTTTTCCATATCAGGGGGGCTTGAAAAACCTTGAGGCTGGTGGGAGAACTGGTAGGTTAACCAAGTGGAAAGCATGTTTCCATATCAGGGGGCTGGTGGGAGAACCTTGAGGCTGGTGGAGAACTGGTAGGCAAGTGGAAAGATGTTTCCATATCAGGGGGCTGGTGGGAGAACCTTGAGGCTGGTGGGAGAACTGGTCGGTACCAAGTGGAAAGCATGTTTCCATATCATGGGGGCTGGTGGGAGAACCTTGATGCTGGTGGGAGAACTGGTCGGTACCAAGTGGAAAGCATGTTTCCATATCAGGGGGGTTGGTGGGAGAACCTTGATGCTGGTGGGAGATCTGGTCGGTACCAAGTGGAAAGCATGTTGAACACTTCAGATATCTCACTCACGACTTCTAAGTTTCACAACTACTTACGTGTCTATACAATACTATTTTTTCTTCTTCTACTCCGTTCTTATTTGTGTAAAAAAAATTGTCATTGACATAGGCCTAGATGTTGAAAATGGTTTATTGTTACAAGTTATAAATTTACTGAATTTACTTTTTGGATGAGCGTAGCGAAGATTCCATTCTACTACACTGGAGGAAAAAAATCCTGATTTTTCTTTTTCTTTTTTCCCCCTTTTTTTTCGTATTTTTGTGTGTTTGTTAACACGATTCCGGCTAAACCGATACTCCTTTTGCGATGAAATTTTCTGGAGGCCTTCGAAATCTCTGAACTTAGAACTGCCACGTTTTTGAGCGCAATCGAAAAATTATTTCTCATAAAAATGGCAATTTTACGATGTTTTTCGATTTAAAAAAAAAACTTTGACTTACAACACCGACATGCTTTATCCGTTTGTAATGATTTTTTCACAGAACCTTAATTTTACATATTAATATATTCGTGTGAAATTTGAGCGTAATCGAAAAATAATTTCTCATAAAAATCGCAATTTTACGCTATTTTTTCGTTTTTAAAAAATTACGCTCATCCAACAACGCACCTGAAAAAGCATTTGCGAAGCTTCCTAGTAACTTTCCATGAACTTTTAGTTGTGTTATTAACTTATTTTCGTGTAAGTAAGAACCTTATCAGCTAGCTAGCCAGTCCATGCAAAGCACCCGACAAGGTGATGCGATTGCTCTGAGCAGCTACCTCATTGGGTGTGAAGTAAGGTCGGGAACACACAGCGTCCCGGTCCAGGCGACCCTCGACTCAAACAGGGATAACTCAATCTGCGATCGATGAAAATACTTGTTTTCTACATCTGGTGCCGAGAAATAAGGCATTTTATTTTATTTTATTAATAACCAAACCGTGTTAGCAAAACAGATTGATGGTTTTGAACGTGCCAGAGAAAAGTTACGAAGGCTACCTCTTTTTCTCGAAGGGTTTTGAGAAGAGTTCGCTGGTTTCGAGTGTTGTAAGATAATGTAGTGATCACGACGGAGTCGACGATCTTACATGATCCAATTGCAATTTGTGTAAACGAAAGTAAATAGAAAGCTCATTGCAGATGTGGTCCATTATCCTAAAATGCTGGTGGTCCATTTTAAGTAATATTTTGGATCGTTAAAACGAGTCGCCACTTTTGTAAAGTTTATACATGTACAGCATCAAAGAATCCACAAAAAATCATACATGACACGAAACCTATAACAACAAACAAGAGTTTGGAACATGAACGCGCCCAACCCCCCCCCCCCCCGCCCCGGCGGTTTCTACACACACGCTGGTGCGAGGTATCTGATAACGCTTATCGGTGACCGGGGTTGGGGCACCTGGAGCGTTTGTTGTTGATACGGGTGGAGAGGCAAACATGGCAAGGGTCACCGAACACGTGACATTGATTGGGGTGAGGGGGTAGCTCGGCTGGAGGCGTTGTCGGCTGCTCACTTCACACGGCCGGCAATCCCGACTGAAGGGGTTTCCTCCTCAGTCTCAAGCAATACTTCTTCACACTAATTATAATCTGGACTCTGGAGTTGCTTCAGTTTAAGTTCAAAATGCAATGGCAATAAAATATGTGTCCCTCCCCTGCCGGCCGGCTGAAGGATACACGTGTTAGTCTACCTTTTGCGACCATATTACGGAGACTAAAATTGAAAAAAAGATTGGACAAGATGGATTTCCAAGATCTGTTACTAGGGCTCAATGCAAAAGTTCGTCTATGTATGTGGAAAACCTTCGTAAAAACCTTCAGTCACGATTTTTGGTGGACACGATCGAGTGCACACAATCTGCGATCGAGCGCACACAACTACGATCGAGTGCACACAATCTACGATCGAGTGCACACAATCTACGATCGAGTGCACACAATCTAAGATCGAGTACACACAATCTACGATCGAGTACACACAATATACGATCGAGTGCACGCAATATACGATACTCCGTTCTAATAATGGAGCACAGCAGAATCACAAATATAACATAATTTTTTCAGTGTATTCTGTTCGGTCGATTAAAAGGGGAAAATAGAAAAGAAGTTGGGTCCACAATTCGCGCCGACGTTAATGTTAAGCTATCAGCATCAGCAGCCCTTTATACACGCCATAATCCGTGGCGCAATGCAGCACTTGAGTGACAGATAGGGCCATTGTATTCATGCCCCTCTGAAGATTTCCTTACGAAGTTCAAGGTCTGAGACATTGCGCTGGCGGTCAGTGCAACGAGTGTAGGCCTAAGTAAGAAGTAAGTGTACTCGGTACTCACTGTGCGGAGTTGAAGACAGCGTCGCGCCGGCAGTGTCCTCTCTCCTCGCGCTCTCCCCCTCATTTGTTCTTGGGGAGTTGGTTCACCCTCTCCCGCACACCCCACCCCACCCCCACCCCCTCGGGCAACCCTCTTCAATCATTCCTAACATTATCCCACCCCACTTGGCGTCTCGGGCCCCTGCCTAGACTGCTCAAAAGAAATGGAATGGGGTAGAACGAGAGAGAGAGAGAGAGAGAGAGATAGAGAAAGAGGGAGGTGGAACTCACATCAACCAAGGAAAAAATGAAGATGAGAATCGGATACCTAGAACTCGTTTCGGAGGTCTACACTTGCGTCCAAGACAATCTATTACCTAACAGGTAACAGGTATTCAGTAAGACAGGATGTCGAGGGCTGGGGATGGTTAAATCGCCATTCACCCTCTCGAGAACAAAAGATTTCTCCCTCAAGGAAACTAATTATAGGTACACCCTCTGAAATTATAGTTTTCTTTGAGGTAGGTATCCAGTTTAGTCTTGTGTACGGGTGTAGGTACCTACAGTGCTGGCTGTATATAAAACACATACAGTACAGATTACATTACATTAATTACGCAACGCCGCTAATCGAGACGATGAAACGCCGCCCGAAAGTCATTGAACACGGTGACTACGAGATGATGGCGTCGGCGTCGCTAGGTCTCTGCACTGGCCTTGTGGTGATAATTCACCTTCCACACGATCTATACACGCAATTGTCGCTCACCGCCCTCAGTTTGCACATTATTCAAGTTGTGTTTCTTGTTTTGTGTTACAAATAATATGTTGATATTTTATTGATAATGTTGAGTAACATATCAACTATATAATTATCTAGGTCCCAAATATTTCTCACTTTTTTTATATTGAATACCTCAGTAAACCAATACAACGAAGTGCAACAAATTCATTGTGCTTCAAGAATCGACAACACAAACTAAATGTTATAAAAGTAAAACTGAAACTGAAAACCTCTACCGAAACGTTGAGGTGGGAGTGGCCAGTGGATCCAGTCATTCAGGTGTCAGAAATGATTTGTTCCTGTTATTTCCGAATCGAGCGTTAAAAGTAGGTAGCCTTATTCTCAAAACTGAAAAGTTAGTCCGAGTTTTAGACCACAAGTCAATCACGTAGTCGCCAGCTATCGCAAGAGTAACACATAGGGGTATTCACCAGAAAAATATAGATCTTCTCCCATGGTCCTTCAGTGCGTGTATCTCCCCCACGGTCCCCCATCCCCCCCCCCCCACACCCTTCACGGCCGACTTCCGTATTATTTATAACCCCCCTCCCAACCCCTCGCGGGCGTCACTGAATATACCATACTAGTGTATACAGTGCACATTCTGTGCTCTGCCCCCCTGAAGGGGTTTCAAAAAGTCAAGCATTACCTCACAACATCCAATGCAGGATACGACGCCTCGAATAACATATGATATTAACAGATTAAGATGCTAGTTTAATAATCTACCCATATAACCCTCATCGCATAATATAGTTGATTTTCTTTTTGAAAAAAGGTCAAAAACAAGACTTTTCGATTGAAATCAAAATCAACTTTTTTATGTAATTTTTTTGTAATTGATTTATATCAAAGACATCGGTGTCTCAAATATCGCAGCGACTTAATAGTAATACGCGCACACATTTAATTAAATAGTGATTGTTTTAAGTATTTAGCAAAACTTCCCTTAAAAACTTTAAATTTTAAATGAAATTGTCGTAAAAGTTTGCCCCGACGGGGTTTGGGAACCCAAACCTGCGGTTTTAAGACCGATCTCGGCTCTCAAACCAACTGTAAAACAAAGACGGAGGTTCTGGGTTCGATCCCCAGTTGGGGACAACTTTTATGACAATTTAATATTGATATTAATAAAAAACATAAGCGAAGAAAAATTATCAGTTCGGGCCTTTATTATGAAAACAGTTATTTTTATTAGAACTTGTTCAGTTGGGGGTGTAAAAAAGCACCATTTGACAAAAAACTACTAACATTTAACATTTCTAATTCAATTTTTTTTAAATCTTTTATTTTAAGTATTAAGGACTTTTAAACCGAAAATGAGTTTCGCTAAAAATAGAAACGTAAACACTCCATTTTCAACATTATTTTTATTACCAACCGAACAAGTTCCTTTTTATTTTAGTAATTCCCTTTAAAAACTAAACTTACCCAAAAAAAGGGTTTTTTTTTAAAACAAAAATTAAAAATACCCTGGGTAACAATCTGTTTAAAAAAAGACAATTTCCAATTAAGATTTTTCTTCCAATTCTAGAACCAAAAATTTTCCCCCGAATCCCATATATTTTGGGAAAAGGTCCCTTTCCCCCCCCTTTCCCCCCCCCCCCCCCCCACCCCCCCCCGCCGCCCCGCCAAAAACCCCCTCATAAACCCGGCATTATGAAATCACCTACTCTCATTGGAGGGCAAAAAATTTAAACTACGGGGACTTTTACCACCTGGGGAGCAGTCCACTCGTGCGCATCCTAATTAAAGAGCGACCACGTGACAAGATTACAATTACAAACTAGATAAATAACTTAAGAGTAGGTTACCTTTGAGTTAGTTAATCCTTGGTAGTCCCTCAGTCGCTCATTGTTTTCCAGCTGTCACTGCCACTGTCTCCCCGGCCCCTGCTACGCGGTGCGAGGTGATCACTGTTTTGACCGTGAGCAAGGCGAGTCCTCGCCTAGCTAGGGGGCCCGGTGAGTGGGTGGTTCGGTCCCGCCACTAGCTAACAGATGGCAGCACACGTAGCGCCACTTAGTTACAGAGGTTGCTGCTAGGGTGCGCGCCGTGTTGCACTTCGAGTGCGAGGGACTGTATTACCGGCCCTAGCTACAGAGTTCGAACCGGCTCTAATTAGGGCCTAGTGGGGAAATAACAATTATTTTTATTGATTTGGTCCATGGACAAAAAATTTTTGGACCAAAACTAATGGAAATAAGCTTGGTAGTAGGTTGGTGGTATAGGGCACATTTTGTGTAATGAGGCTCTGACCTTTTCCCTTCTACCATCAAAATATCATATATGTATGTATTTGGCTATTTGAAAATAAAATAATAAATAATATAAATAATAAATAATAAAAATAATAATAATAATAATAATAATAATAATAATAATAATAATAATAATCTACAAACAATATTACAATTTATAAATGACTTATTTTAGTTAGAAATTAAGACAAAAGTAATAATGTATGTAATAGGTAAAATGGAAGTACTTGACGTAAGTCCGTACAACATGTTAGCTCCGGTTTTAACCGAGTTTGTATGAAATACTCCAATAAAATAAATAATAATAAAAATAAAATAATAATAATAATTAATAATAATAATAATAATAATAATAATAATAATAATAATAGTAATAATAATAAAAATATAATAATAATAATAATTAAATAATAAAAATAATAAAACAACCCTCAATAGCCATCCATCCCCTATAGTATCCAGGAATGGGTCAGGTAAAAGATAATAATCAGAACTCTTTGTTTTACAGGAGATCGTCCTGTTGTTTGTGGTCGCTCCCATAAGTCTTTTTCGGATTAGAATAAGTGAAAATGCTACTGTTTTGATGACGCCATCCATGAAGAGCTTTACGTCATAACTAATTTTTATACCAAATAATTTGTATTGATTTATTTATTTATTTTTATTTATTTATTTAATGTCTATCCAAGTCAGTAAAAAAACTTATTAACAAAGGAGGACTACACAAATACTAAAAAATGAGGAGTACACAAATACAAATACAAAACAACATAAGCCCACCAAGAGATTTGTATGTTTGTAACTTTTTTCCTTTATCATTGTATGAAGATAAACAAAACCAAAATAAACTTAAACAACTATAACTTGGACATAAAACCCTTTCTTCATTAAATCAAAAACTGTTTTTTAACATTACAGCAAAACTTTTATTCTAGTCATTTTAAAAAACTTATTAACAAAGGAGGACTACACAAAACAAATACAAACAACAAATAAGCCCGCCAAGAGTTTGTATGTATGTAAGCTTTTTCCTTTATCATTGTATGAAGATAAACAAACCAAATAAAACTTAAACAACTATAAAAAAAACTTGGACAAAAAAAACCTTTCTTGCATTAAATCACAATGTTGTAACATGACAGCGAAACTGTATTCTAGTCAGTTAAAAAATTTTTAAAACAAAAGAGGACTACACAAAAACAAATACAAAACAACATAACCCGCAAGAGATTTGTATGTATGTAAGCTTTTTTCCTTATCATTGTATGAAGATAAACAAAACCAAAATAAAACTAAAAACTATAAAAACTTGGACATAAAACCGTTTCTTCATTAAATCACACTGTTGTAACATGCAGCGAAACTGTATTCTAGTCAGTTAAAAAACTTATTTAAAAGGGGAACACAAATACAAATACAAACAACATAAGCCCGCCAAGAGATTTGTATGTATATAACTTTTTTCCTTTATCATTGTATGAAGATAAACAAAACCAAAATAAACTTAAACAACTATAAAAACTTGGATATAAAACCCTTTACTTCATTAATCACAATTGTTGTAACAGGGACAGCGAAACTGTATTCTAGTCATTTAAAAAAACTTATTAACAAAGAGGACTACACGAAATACAAATACAAAACAACTATAAACCCCCAAGAGATTTGTATGTATGTAAACCGTATTTCTTTATAAATTTTATAAAGATAAACATAACTAAAATAAAACTTAAACAACTATAAAAATTGGACATAAAAACCCTTTCTTAATTAATCACAACTGTTGTAACATGACAGCGAAAACTGTATTCTAGTCAGTTAAAAAACTTTTAACAAAGGAGGACTAATCAGAATCAGTACAAAACAACATAAAGCCCGCAAGAGATTGTATGTATGTAAGCTTTTTTCCTTTACATTGTATGAAGATAAATTAAACTCAAAATAAAACTTAAACAACTATAAAAAACTTGACATAAAACCCTTTCTTCATTAATCAAAACTGTTGTAACATGACAGCGAAACTGTATTCTATCAGTTAAAAAACTTATTAACAAAGGAGGACTACACAAATACAAATACAAAAACAACATAAGCCCGCCAAGAACATTGTATGTATAAGCTTTTTCCTTTATCATTGTATGAAGATAAACAAAACTAAAAATAAAACTTAAACAACTATAAAAACTTGGACATAAACCTTCTTCATTAATCACAACAATGTTTGATAACATGACACGAAACTGTATTCTAGTCAGTTAAAAAACTTATTAACAAATGAGGACTACACAAATACAATCAAAACAACATAACCGCAAGGAGATTTGTATAACTAAATATTTTCCTTTATCATTGTATGAAGATAAACAAATCAAATTAAACTTAAACAACTTATATACTTGGAATAAAACCCTTTCTTCATTAAATCACAACTGTTAAACATGACACGAAACTGATTCTATCATTAAAAAACTTATTAACAAGGAAGGACTACACAAATCAGATACAAAACAAACTAAGCCCGCCAAGAGATTTGTATGTATGTAAGCTTTTTTCCTTATCATTGTATGAAATAACAAAACCAAAATAAAACTTAAACAACTATAAAAACTTGGACATAAAAAACCTTTCTTCATTAAATCACAACTGTTTAACATGACAGCGAAACTTATTCTATCAGTTAAAAAACTTATTAACAAAGGAGGACTACACAAATACAAATAAAAACAACATAAGCCCGCCAAGAGATTTGTATGTATGAAGCTTTTTTCTTTATCATTGATGAAGATAAACAAAACCAAATAAAACTTATACAATATAAAAACTTGGACATGAAACCCTTTCTTCATTAAATCACAACTATTGTAACATGAGAGCAAAACTGTATTCTAGTCAGTTAAACAACTTATTAACAAAGGAGGACTACACAATACAATTACAAAACAACAAAGCCGCCAAGAGATTTGTAGAACAAACTTTTTTCCTTTATCATTGTATGAGATAAACAAAACCAAAATAAAAACTTAAACAACTATAAAAACTTGGACATGAAAACCTTTCTTCATAAATCACAACTATTGTAACATGACAGCGAACTGTATTCTAGCAGTTAAAAACTTATCAACAAAGGAGGACTACACAAATACAAATACAACAAAATAAGAACCGCCAAGAAGATTTGTATGTATTAAACCGTTTTCTTTATAATTTTATAAAGATAACATAACTAAATAAAACTTAAACAACTATAAAAAACTTGACATAAAAACCCTTCTTCATTAATCAAACCCTTTTAACATGACAGCGAAAACTGTATTCTAGTCAGTTAAAAACTTATTAACAAAGGAGGACTAACAAATACAATACAAAACAACATAAGCCCGCCAAAAGATTTGTATTATGTAGCATTTTTTCACTTTATCATTGTATATAAGATAAACAAACCAAATAAAACTTAAACAACTATAAAAAACTTGGACATAAAACCCTTCTTTATTAAATCACAACTATTGTAACATGACAGCGAAACTGTATTCTAGTCAGTTAAAAACTTATTAACAAAGGAGGACTACACAAATACAAATACAAAACAATATAAGCCCGCCAAGAGATTTGTATGTATGTAAACTATTTTCCTTTAACGTTGTATGAAGATAAACAAAACCAAAATAAAACTTAAACAACTATAAAAACTTGGACATAAAAACGTATTCTATCAGTAAAAAACTTATTGACAAAGGAGGACTACACAAATACAAATACAAAACAACTTATAAGCCCGCCAAAGAGATTTGGATGCATTAAACTATTTTCTTTATCATTGTATGAAAAAACAAAACCAAAATAAAAAACTTATACAACTATAAAACTTGAATAAAACCCTTTCTTCATTAATCACAACTGTTAGTAACATGACAGCAAAACTCTATTCTAGTCAGTTAAAAAACTTATTATCAAAGGAGGACTACACAAAATCAAATACAACAACATAAGCCCGCCAAGAGATTTGTATGTATGTAAACTATTTTCCTTTATCATTGTATGAAGATAAACAAAACCAAAATAAAACTTTAAACAACTATAAAAACTTGGACATAAAACCCTTTCTTCATTAAATCACAACTGTTGTAACATGACAGCGAAACTGTATTCTAGTCAGTTAAAAACTTATTAACAAAGGAGGACTACACAAATACAAATACAAAACAACATAAGCCCGCCAAGAGATTTGTATGTATGTCACCTGTTTTCCTTATCTAATTTTCTGACAGATAACCAAAACCAAAATAAACCTTAAACAACTATAAAAACTTGGACATAAAACCCTTTCTTCATTAATCAAACTGTTGTAACATGACAGCGAAACTGTATTCTAGTCAGTTAAAAACTTATTAACAAAGGAGGACTACACAAATACAAATACAAAACAACATAAGCCCGCCAAGAGATTTGTATGTATGTAAAACTATTTTCCTTTATCATTGTATGAAGATAAACAAAACCAAAATAAAACTTAAACAACTATAAAAACTTGGACATAAAACCTTCTTCATTAAATCACAACTGTTGTAACATGACAGCAAAACTGTATTCTAGTCAGTTAAAAACTTATTAACAAAGGAGGCTACACAAATACAAATACAAAACAACATAAGCCCGCCACAAGAGATTTGTATGTATGTAAACTATTTTTCTTTATCATTGTATGAAGATAAACAAAACCAAAATAAAACTTAAACAACTATAAAAACTTGGACATAAAACCCTTTCTTCATTAATCACAACTGTTGTAACATGACAGCGAAACTGTATTCTAGTCAGTTAAAAACTTATTAACAAAGGAGGACTACACAAATACAAATACAAAACAACATAAGCCCGCCAAGAGATTTGTATGTATGTAAACTATTTTCCTTTAATCATTGTATGAAGATAAACAAAACCAAATAAAACTTAACAACTATAAAAACTTGGACATAAAACCCTTTTCTTCATTAATCACAACTGTTATAACATGACAGCGAAACTGTATTCTAGTCAGTTAAAAAACTTATTAACAAAGGAGGACTACACAAATACAAATACAAAACAACATAAGCCCACCAAGAGATTTGTATGTATGTAACTATTTTCCTTATCATTGTATGAAGATAAACAAAACCAAAATAAAACTTATACAACTATAAACTTGGACATAAAACCCTTTCTTCATTAATCACAACTGTTGTACATGACAGCAAACTGTATTCTAGTCAGTTAAAAACTTATTAACAAAGGAGGCTACACAAATACAAATACAAAACAACATAAGCCCGCAAGAGATTTGTATGTATGTAACTTTTTCCTTTACTTGTATGAAGATAAACAAAACCAAAATAAAACTTAAACAACTATAAAACTTGGACATAAACCCTTTCTTCATTAATCACAACTTTGTAACATGACAGCGAAACTGTATTCTAGTCAGTTAAAAAACTTATTAACAAAGGAGGACTACACAAATACAATACAAAACAACATAAGCCCGCCAAGAGATTTGTATGTATGTAAACTTTTTCCTTTAACGTTGTATGAAGATAAACAAAACCAAAATAAAACTTAACAACTATAAAACTTGGACATAAAACCCTTTCTTCATTAAATCACAACTATTGTAACATGACAGCAAACTTATTCTAGTCAGTTAAAAAACTTATTAACAAAGGAGGACTACACAAACACAAATACAAAACAACATAAGCCGCCAGAGATTTGTATGTATGTAAACTATTTCCTTTAATTTTGTATGAAGATAACAAACCAAATAAACTTAAACAACTATAAAAACTTGGACATAAAACCCTTTCTTCATTAATCAAAACTGTTGTAACATGACAGCGAAACTGTATTCTAGTCAGTTACAAAACTTATTAACAAAGTTGGACTACACAAATACAAATACAAAACAACATAAGACCACCAAGAGATTTGTATGTATGTAAACTATTTTCCTTTAACGTTGTATGAAGATAAACAAAACCAAAATAAAACTTAAACAACTATAAAAACTTGGACATAAAACCCTTTCTTCATTAAATCACAACTGTTGTAACATGACAGCAAAACTGTATTCTAGTCAGTTAAAAAACTTATTAACTAGGGAAACGCCAAAGTCGTTGTTAGACGAGTGAGTGAGCCATGTGTTGAGTACCCGGTAACATTAATTGGATTTAAGTTAGGTAATTATATTGTGGTATAAATAATAGGGTTTTAAAGTTTTAAAGTTTAAGGGCACGTCAACTGTCCGGCCATAATGCGCCACGTTAGCCAATGATAGGCTAGGGAGGTCTAAAGTAGGGGGAAGAAAAGTAATGTTTGCGGGTACACAACACATGGCTCACTCACTCGTCTAACAACGACTTTGGCGTTTCCCTAGTAAACAAAATGAAAGCACGCCAATAAATGGCGGCGTCGAATGAGTTTTTGTTTACAATAATAACAAAATAAACACGGCCCATACTTTGTGCTAATAAGGCCTGTTAGATATTTAATTGTTTGTACCAAGGCTGTGATCAAGATCAACGAATCCCCAGTTTCTACAAACCATGGATTTACAGTAACGCCAGTTACTATTCTAATTCCATGTAAAAACCAATCGCATCTTCTGTCGCTAAACACAAATTTGTATAGTATTAAAAAATTATAAAATACATCAAAATTGTATAGGATTATTTATGCACGTTGCACATTATTTCGTATGCCAACCCTCTAGATTTCTAATATTAATTATAATTAATTATTTTTATAGTGTTTTAACATTGCAAAATAGTATGAGAAACATAGCCAGTACGAAAACGAGTTAAGATTGCAAGGTTTACTCAATCTCCATGCGGAGTTTTAAGTAACCTTTAGTAAGCAAGATTTGATACCTCTTGGTCAGTGTAGTGCACTTCCTGACACATAAACAATATATATTCGAGGAAAAAACATTGACGTTAAAATAAAACCTACACATTTAAGCCTATTTTTCAATTTATTATTAACCTACGTAAGATCTCCCTACCCTATTATAGGCAAGAGTGGCGCATTATGACCTTACAGTTGACGTGCCCTTATACCAACTAAATTTAAAACCTTTTTATTTATACCTATATAATTATCAAACTTAAATGTAAATATTCCCGTGTACTCAACACATGACTCGCTCACTCGTCTAACAATGACTTAGTCGTTGTCCTAGTCTAGTTGGCTAAGGCACCCTTATTTCCGGAATGTGGGAGACCTGCGTTCAATCCCCTTAATTGTTGTAAAAGATTTTTTAATTCCTGGATTATATTTAAAAAATGATTAAACATGTTTTTGAAATGCATATAACGCAGTTAAGTCTACATCAACTGTGACAATACAATGTAAAACATAGCCAGTACGAAATACGAGTAAAGATTGCAAGGTTTACTCAATCTCCCAGCGGAATTTGGGGATACCTTGAGCGTGCAAATTTCGATACTCTGTGGTCACCGCATAACAGCATTACAAATATTTTTTCCACTGCCTCCATCGCAACCGAGTAACATCTAAGAGACAGTGATTTTTTCAAAAGTGAAACACATTGTCGTTAAAAAGAATTTTTCCAAATGTTTGGCCTATTTTACAGTTTATAATTTCTTGTAGGTTTAAATCGAAATGAATTGTGCTCATTTTGTTAGCAGGTCTAAGTTACCTCTTCACGGATGTCTGTTTAAAATTTCAGCTCAATCTATTTGGCCGTTCGGCCGTATGAGCCCGGACAAACAGACAGGCAGACATTTAACAGACAATGCTCACGGCCAAGGCCCGATCGAGTATAGCGTTAGGAAAGACTCACGTTCGCTACGCTCACTCGTCTAATTAACAAAGGAGGACTACACAAATACAAATACAAAACAACATAAGACCGCCAAGAGATTTGTATGTATGTAAACCGTTTTCTTTATAATTTTATAAAGATAAACATAACTAAAATAAAACTTAAACAACAGTATAAAAACTTGGACATTAAACCCTTTCTTCATAAATCACAACTGTTGTAACATGACAGCGAAACTGTATTCTAGTCAGTTAAAAACTTATTAACAAAGGAGGACTACACAAATACAAATACAAAACAACATAAGACCGCCAAGAGATTTGTATGTATGTAAACCGTTTTCTTTATAATTTTATAAAGATAAACATAACTAAAATAAAACTTAAACAACTATAAAAACTTGGACATAAAACCCTTTCTTCATTAAATCACAACTGTTGTAACATGACAGCGAAACTGTATTCTAGTCAGTTAAAAACTTATTAACAAAGGAGGACTACACAAATACAAATACAAAACAACATAAGCCCGCCAAGAGATTTGTATGTATGTAAACTATTTTCCTTTAACGTTGTATGAAGATAAACAAAACCAAAATAAAACTTAAACAACTATAAAAACTTGGACATGAAACCCTTTCTTCATTAAATCACAACTGTTGTAACATGACAGCGAAACTGTATTCTAGTCAGTTAAAAAACTTATTAACAAAGGAGGACTACACAAATACAAATACAAAACAACATAAGCCCGCCAAGAGATTTGTATGTATGTAAACTATTTTCTTTACTTGTATGAAGATAAACAAAACCAAAAAAAACGTATGTAAACTATTTTCATAAAACCCTTTCTTCATTAATCACAACTGTTGTAACATGACAGCGAAACTGTATTCTAGTCAGTTAAAAACTTATTAACAAAGGAGGACTACACAAATACAAATACAAAACAACATAAGCCCGCCAAGAGATTTGTATGTATGTAAACTATTTTCCTTTAACGTTGTATGAAGATAAACAAAACCAAAATAAAACTTAAACAACTATAAAAACTTGGACATAAAACCCTTTCTTCATTAATCACAACTGTTGTAACATGACAGCGAAACTGTATTCTAGTCAGTTAAAAAACTTATTAACAAAGGAGGACTACACAAATACAAATACAAAACAACATAAGACCGCCAAGAGATTTGTATGTATGTAAGCTTTTTTCCTTATCTTGTATGAAGATAGACAAAACCAAAATAAAACTTATACAACTATAAAAACTTGGACATGAAACCCTTTCTTCATTAAATCACAACATTGTAACATGACAGCGAAACTGTATTCTAGTCAGTTAAAAAACTTATTAACAAAGGAGGACTACACAAATACAAATACAAAACAACATAAGCCCGCCAAGAGATTTGTATGTATGTAAACTATTTTCCTTTAACGTTGTATGAAGATAAACAAAACCAAAATAAAACTTAAACAACTATAAAAAACTTGGACATGAAACCCTTTCTTCATTAATCCACAACTGTTGTAACATGACAGCGAAACTGTATTCTAGTCAGTTAAAAACTTATTAACAAAGGAGGACTACACAAATACAAATACAAAACAACATAAGCCCGCCAAGAGATTTGTATGAACGTAAGCTTTTTTCCTTTATCATTGTATGAAGATAAACAAAACCAAAATAAAACTTAAACAACTATAAAAACTTGGACATAAAACCCTTTCTTCATTAAATCACAACTGTTGTAACATGACAGCGAAACTGTATTCTAGTCAGTTAAAAACTTATTAACAAAGGAGGACTACACAAATACAAATACAAAACAACATAAGCCCGCCAAGAGATTTGTATGTATGTAAGCTATTTTTCCTTTATCATTGTATGAAGATAAACAAAACCAAAATAAAACTTAAACAACTATAAAAACTTGGACATAAAACCCTTTCTTCATTAATCACAACTGTTGTAACATGACAGCGAAACTGTATTCTAGTCAGTTAAAAAACTTATTAACAAAGGAGGACTACACAAATACAAATACAAAACAACATAAGCCCGCCAAGAGATTTGTATGTATGTAAACTATTTTCCTTTAACGTTGTATGAAGATAAACAAAACCAAAATAAAACTTAAACAACTATAAAAACTTGGACATTAAACCCTTTCTTCATTAAATCACAACTATTGTAACATGACAGCGAAACTGTATTCTAGTCAGTTAAAAACTTATTAACAAAGGAGGACTACACAAATACAAATACAAAACAACATAAGCCCACCAAGAGATTTGTATGTTTGTAAGCTTTTTTCCTTTATCATTGTATGAAGATAAACAAAACCAAAATAAAACTTAAACAACTATAAAAACTTGGACATGAAACCCTTTCTTCATTAAATCACAACTGTTGTAACATGACAGCGAAACTGTATTCTAGTCAGTTAAAAAACTTATTAACAAAGGAGGACTACACAAATACAAATACAAAACAACATAAGCCCGCCAAGAGATTTGTATGTATGTAAACTATTTTCCTTTATCATTGTATGAAGATAAACAAAACCAAAATAAACTTAAACAACTATAAAAACTTGGACATGAAACCCTTTCTTCATTAAATCACAACATTGTAACATGACAGCGAAACTGTATTCTAGTCAGTTAAAAAACTTATTAACAAAGGAGGACTACACAAATACAAATACAAAACAACATAAGCCCGCCAAGAGATTTGTATGTATGTAAACTATTTTCCTTTATCATTGTATGAAGATAAACAAAACCAAAATAAAACTTAAACAACTATAAAAACTTGGACATAAAACCCTTTCTTCATTAAATCACAACATTGTAACATGACAGCGAAACTGTATTCTAGTCAGTTAAAAACTTATTAAACAAAGGAGGACTACACAAATACAAATACAAAACAACATAAGCCCGCCAAGAGATTTGTATGTATGTAAACTATTTTCCTTTAACGTTGTATGAAGATAAACAAAACCAAAATAAAACTTAAACAACTATAAACTTGGAATAAAACCCTTTCTTCATTAAATCACAACTGTTGTAACATGACAGCGAAACTGTATTCTAGTCAGTTAAAAAACTTATTAACAAAGGAGGACTACACAAATACAAATACAAAACAACATAAGACCGCCAAGAGATTTGTATGTATGTAAGCTTTTTTCCCTTTAACGTTGTATGAAGATAAACAAAACCAAAATAAAACTTAAACAACTATAAAAACTTGGACATGAAACCCTTTCTTCATTAAATCACAACTGTTGTAACATGACAGCGAAACTGTATTCTAGTCAGTTAAAAAACTTATTAACAAAGGAGGACTACACAAATACAAATACAAAACAACATAAGCCCACCAAGAGATTTGTATGTATGTAAACTATTTTCCTTTAACGTTGTATGAAGATAAACAAAACCAAAATAAAACTTAAACAACTATAAAAACTTGGACATAAAACCCTTTCTTCATTAAATCACAACTGTTGTAACATGACAGCGAAACTGTATTCTAGTCAGTTAAAAAACTTATTAACAAAGGAGGACTACACAAATACAAATACAAAACAACATAAGCCCGCCAAGAGATTTGTATGTATGTAAACTATTTTCCTTTAACGTTGTATGAAGATAAACAAAACCAAAATAAAACTTAAACAACTATAAAAACTTGGACATAAAACCCTTTCTTCATTAATCACAACTGTTGTAACATGACAGCGAAACTGTATTCTAGTCAGTTAAAAAACTTATTAACAAAGGAGGACTACACAAATACAAATACAAAACAACATAAGCCCGCCAAGAGATTTGTATGTATGTAAACCGTTTTCTTTATAATTTTATAAAGATAAACATAACTAAAATAAAACTTAAACAACTATAAAAACTTGGACATAAAACCCTTTCTTCATTAATCACAACTGTTGTAACATGACAGCGAAACTGTATTCTAGTCAGTTAAAAGCTTACTAGGGAAACGCCAAAGTCGTTGTTAGACGAGTGAGTGAGCCACGTGTTGAGTACCCGGGAACATTAATTGGATTTAAGTTAGGTAATTATATTGTGGTATAAATAATAGGGTTTTAAAGTTTTAAAGTTTAAGGGCACGTCAACTGTCCGGCCATAATGCGCCACGTTAGCCAATGATAGGCTAGGGAGGTCTAAAGTAGGGGGAAGAAAAGTAATGTTTGCGGGTACACAACACATGGCTCACTCACTCGTCTAACAACGACTTTGGCGTTTCCCTAGTAAACAAAATGAAAGCACGCCAATAAATGGCGGCGTCGAATGAGTTTTTGTTTACAATAATAACAAAATAAACACGGCCCATACTTTGTGCTAATAAGGCCTGTTAGATATTTAATTGTTTGTACCAAGGCTGTGATCAAGATCAACGAATCCCCAGTTTCTACAAACCATGGATTTACAGTAACGCCAGTTACTATTCTAATTCCATGTAAAAACCAATCGCATCTTCTGTCGCTAAACACAAATTTGTATAGTATTAAAAAATTATAAAATACATCAAAATTGTATAGGATTATTTATGCACGTTGCACATTATTTCGTATGCCAACCCTCTAGATTTCTAATATTAATTATAATTAATTATTTTTATAGTGTTTTAACATTGCAAAATAGTATGAGAAAACATAGCCAGTACGAAAACGAGTTAAGATTGCAAGGTTTACTCAATCTCCATGCGGAGTTTTAAGTAACCTTTAGTAAGCAAGATTCGATACCCCTTGGTCAGTGTAGTGCACTTCCTGACACATAAACAACATATATTCGAGGAAAAACATTGACGTTAAAATAAAACCTACACATTTAAGCCTATTTTTCTATTTATTATTTACCTACGTAAGATCTCCCTGCCCTATTATAGGCAAGAGTGGCGCATTATGACCTTACAGTTGACGTGCCCTTATACCAACTAATTTAAAACCCTTTTATTTATACCTATATTATAATTATCAAACTTAAATGTAAATATTCCCGTGTACTCAACACATGACTCGCTCACTCGTCTAACAACGACTTAGTCGTTTGTCCTAGTCTAGTTGGCTAAGGCACCCTTATTTCCGGAATGTGGGAGACCTGCGTTCAATCCCCTTAATTGTTGTAAAAGATTTTTTAATTCCTGGATTATATTTAAAAAATTATTAATCATGTTTTTAAATGCATATAACGCAGTATAGTCTACAACTGTGACAATACAATGTAAAACATAGCCAGTACGAAATACGAGTAAAGATTGCAAGGTTTACTCAATCTCCCAGCGGAATTTGGGGATACCTTGAGCGTGCAAATTTCGATACTCTGTGGTCCCCGCATAACGGCATTACAAATTTTTTTTTCCACTGCCTCCATCGCAACCGAGTAACATCTAAGAGACAGGTTTTTTTCAAAAGTGAAACACATTGTCGTTAAAAAGAATTTCTCCAATTGTTTGGCTATTTTACAGTTTATAATTGCTTGTAGGTTTAAATCGAAATGAATTGTGCTTATTTTGTTAGCAGGTCTAAGTTACTCTCACGGATGTCTGTTTAAAATTTCAGCTCAATCTATTTGGCCGTTCGGCCGTATTAGCCGGACAAAAAAGACAGACAGACATTTAACAGACAATGCCTCACGGCCAAGGCCCGATCGAGTATAGCGTTAGGAAAAACTTATTTTTCGCTACGCTCACTCGTCTAATTAACAAAGGAGGACTACACAAATACAAATACAAAACAACATAAGACCCCAAAAGATTTGTATGTATGTAAGCTTTTTTTCCTTTATCATTGTATGAAGATAAACAAAACCAAATAAAACTTAAACAAAAATATAAAAACTTGGACATGAAACCCTTTCTTCATTAAATCACAACTATTGTAACATGACAGCCCAAACTGTATTCTAGTCAGTTAAAAACTTATTAACAAAGGAGGACTACACAAATACAAATACAAAACCCCATAAGAACGCCAGAGATTTGTATGTATGTAAACTATTTTCCTTTAAACGTTGTATGAAGATAAACAAACCAAAATAAAAAATTAACAACTACAAAAACTTGGACATAAAAACCTTTCTTCATTAAATCACAACTGTTGTAACTGACAGCGAAACTGTATTCTAGTCAGTTAAAAGCTTATTAACAAAGGAGGACTACACAAATACAAAAAACAAAACAACATAAGCCACCAAGAGATTTGTATGTATGTAAACTATTATCCTTTAACGTTGTATGAAGATAAACAAACCAAATAAAACTTAAACACTATAAAAACTTGGACATTAAACCCTTTCTTCTTAAATCACAACTGTTGAACATGACAGCGAAACTGTATTCTAGTCAGTTAAAAACTTATTAACAAAGGAGGACTACACAAAACAAATACAAAACAACATAAGACCGCCAAGAGATTTTTATGTATGTAAGCTTTTTTCCTTTATCATTGTATGAAGATAAACAAAACCAAAAATAAAACTTAAACAACTATAAAACTTGGACATGAAACCCTTTCTTCATTAAATCACAACCAAATTTTAACATGACAGCGAAACTGTATTCTAGTCAGTTAAAAACTTATTAACAAAGGAGGACTACACAAATACAAAAACAAAACAACATAAGACCGCCAAAAGTTTGTATGTATGTAAACCGTTTTCTTTATAATTTTATAAAGATAAACATAACTAAAATAAAACTTAAACAACTATAAAAACTTTGACATAAAACCCTTTCTTCATTAAATCACAACATTGTAACATGACAGCGAAACTGTTCAACACAAAAGTCTCGTTCCGGCCGTTACTGAATCTGATAATCCATGACCGTGACCGTGAGACAATTAGGTGCGTGGCTTCGAGTCCTGGTCAAGTAGATATTGATTGTACTGTTTCCTACACACAATGGTTTGTGCTTTATCTCCTCACGTCCGTCGCGCGCTGCAGTGTGTTAACAAGATCGCTCTGCTAGTTCTAGCGCTTATTATTGCAATTTCGTAATTCATCCAGAGTCATAGAGTTGATAATATTATGTATTTTTCAAATGAGAACATTAATTTTACATGACATCTTATGCAGTCCTATATAAATCTGTGCTACAAGCACGGGTACGCGAGGTATTTTACCACGTTAATCTTAGCGTTGGTGGAGGTGCCGGGTATGTGAGTCTAGCCCTAGCCCCAGACTTCCAGTGCACTCAACATCATTCAGTATCAGCCGTGTTGTAGGGACAACAAATACGCGTGTGTTGTCATGTTCGGTTTCCTCGTGAGCGAGTGACATGCACAGATGGACGGACGGACGGGTAGCTAATACTTCGTTCCCTAACTAAGTGAAACATAAGTAACACCACATATAGATAAGAAATAAACAAAACATAAATTTGAATTTAGAATTGATCAATTCAAAAATAATCGCAAGAACTGTTTTACAAGAAATTATGGTGGGATAGTTGGGGGGGAGGACATCATTTTGGGTATTGTGTGTAATTGTCTTCGTTTACACACTGTTAGAATACCTGTTATTGGACGGGTATTCGAACCCGGAACCGTCCACAACGAAGACAGGCATAACACACAAATAAACAACTAAATAATGATGAAACTAACAATATTAATTTATTTGAACGTACAGCTATCTGAAGTATAGCTGCTTCATTTACACATTTTTTGTTTTTCATACGGCGGTTAAACCGTTTAGGCTATTAGGTTGTAAACCCATAAAATAAATCATCGCAAAAATGAATATTTCCGGTTCTAGAAACAGTTTCCGGCAATAATATTTTCCACTTAAAATAGTTTCCAGCTTGAGTAATTCCCGCAGTTTAGTGGTTTCAGTTACGTTATATGTCTGGAGAGGAGCCAGTAGGAGACACAACCGACATATCATCCCCTCGTTTGGTTTAGCATTGAGTGTGGGTCTAATAGAGATCGCCAGTGTCTTATTGAGTCCTGTTCCTGTCGCGTAACCAACTATTTTCCACTCACTCGTGATACTTACTAGGAAGCTTCGCAAACGCTTTTTCAGGCGCGTTGTTGGATGAGCGTAATTTTTTTAAACGAAAAAATCTTAAATTGCGACTTTCACGAGAAATAATTTTTCGATTGCGCTCAAATTTCACACGAATATATTAATTCATAAAATTAAGGTTCTGTGAAAAAATCGAATAAAGCATGTAGTTGTTATAAGTCGATTTTTTAAAAATCGAAAAAAATCGTCAAATTGCGATTTTTATGAGAAATAATTTTTTGATTGCTCTCAAAAACGTGGCAGTTCTAAGTTCAGAGATTTCGAAGGTCTCCAGAAAATTTCATCGCATTTGGAGTATCGGCTTAGCCAGAATCGTGTTAATAGACACACAAAAATACAAAAAAAAAATTCCGGATTTTTTCTCTCCATGTGTAGTGAAATGGAATCTTCGCTTCGCTCGCTACGCTCATTTAAAAATAGACGCAATAATAATCGAACCCATTTAACATTTAGTTTACAATAATTGTGTTAAATTTCGCCGGATTGGTGTAAATATATAGACCGACAATGACCAACAACTGACACAAGTAATTGTTTACTTTGAAATGTCTTATTTTTATAATTGCTATACTAAATTTGAGGGAAGATAAGTAATTCTGAATCAAGAATAATAATGTTTTTTGTTTATTTGGATTAAGAACGCGTCAACAGTTAGGTCGTAATGCACCACTCTAGCTTAGGGGATGGGGAGGAAAGGCCCATGCTGGTCAGAACCAGCCACGGGTAAGGGGAGGAAGGGGGATTTTTCACGTCGCGGTCGTCATCGTCTTTGTCATCGTTCGATGTGTCATTGTCATCGTCGTCGGAGCCAGATCGTCAAGGGGAGGGGGAGGTGTCCCCGACGACGATTGCCAGAGCTCACCTCTAGTTTCGGAGAGTAATATACTTCGCTCTTACTAGCTGATGTTAGCGAGGTGGACTTTTTCTCTTGAATCGCCTTTTACGATTTACAGAGCCATGCTCTGGGCCAATTCTACCCCTGGCCCAGAATCCATGTCATTAAACTTTCCCGTATAGATCTTCCTCACGCTGTCTTTCGCGAGTAGGCCTACATCCACCTCCATTTGTTACTAAATATATACATTCTAAATACATTAATACTTTTATACTAATTTTCAAAGGGAAAACTTAAAAATTATTTCAGATACAGGCGAGATCAATCATCATTCAATCGAGAATATAACGGCTCACGGTCAAAAGAACGCGGCAACAAGCGCGCCGCCCAATAGAGCGCGACAATAAGGGCGCCGACCATAAGAGCGACAGACCAATTAGGTCGACAGGGAAATAAGAGCGACTGGCCAATAAGAGCGACTACAAAAAGATCGAATGGCCAATAAGAGCGACAGGCCAATAAGAGCGAAAGACCAAAAAGAACGAAAGACCAATAAGAGCAACAGACCAATAATAGCGACAGGCCAATAAGAGCGCCAGGCTAAAATGAGCGACAGACCAAAATGAAAACAAGAGCGACTTTTTGTATGAGCGAAGCGAAGACTTGAATTTCACTGACCACCGAAAAATTAAGCTAGGGTGTTTTTTGTTTTTTGTTTTCTTTGTTTTTTTGTTTGTATTTTGTCTGTTTGTTCGCGCTCTACCGGGCAAACGGCATATGCGATCTTGATGAAAATTTGAGGGGACCTTTGAAATCTCTGAACTTAGACTTGCTTCCAAAAATACCTGTCGCTCTTTTTGGTCTGTCGCTCTTATTGGTCCGTCGCTCTTATTGGCATGTCGCTCTAATAGGTAGTTCGCTCTTTTTGGAGTCGCTCTTATTGGCCTGTCGCTCTAATTGGTCTGTCGCACTTTTGTCCCTTTCGCTTTTATGGGAGTCACCCTTATTACCGCGCTCTTCTTGGTTTCAAACTTATTGCGGCGCTCTTTTGGGCGGTTACCGTACGGGCTGTATGATACACAGTACGAGGTGTAGGATACACAGTACGATGTGTAGGATACACAGTACAAGGTGAAGGATACACAGTACTAGGTGTAGGATACACAGTACGAGGTGAAGGATACACAGTTACAAGGGTAGAATACACAGTTACAAGGGTAGGATACTCAGTACGAGGTGTAGGATACACAGTACCAGGTGTAGGATACACAGTACTAGGTGTAGGATACACAGTACCAGGTGTAGGATACACAGTACCAGGTGTAGGATACACAGTACCAGGTGTAGGATACACAGTACAAGGTGTAGGATACACAGTACCAGGTGTAGGATACACAGTACCAGGTGAAGGATACAAAGTACCAGGTGTAGGATACACAGTACAAGGTGTAGGATACATAGTACGAGGTGTAGGATACACAGTACGAGGTGTAGGATACTAGGAAAACGCTCAGTTGGACGCGTTGTTGAGCGAGCACCGGTACGTGCAACACGACCCGAGTACGACACTCCCATAATGTTACATACCAATAAGTCTTTAAGGTCTTGACCGATTTAGCTGAAAATTTGTAAAATAGGAGAGAATGGATAAAATCCACCGCCATCTAGAGGACCTTGACATCATTTCTTTGGGAAAACTATTTTACTCTTGATTTCTTCTAGGTGGCAGTACATAGTGACCAGAATTCTTGTGCGACTTTTCGTTGCCATGGTAACGTTACTTTTGTTAAAATGTAATTTCTATCTACACTACTTATCGGATCAAAATAAAAATAACATATTCGTGACCGGACGGACATTCTAAATGATTTGGCTACCTCTGATTTTGTAGCCGTTTAGTTTAAAAAAAACCCTTTAGATTAACTTTAAAGTAACTTTATAACTTTTTGGACGATTTTGCCACAAAACTAATGGCATTCAATCGGGAACGAAACTTGCGGATAGTCAAAATGGATACACAGTACAAGGTGTAGAATACACAGTACCAGGTGTAGGATACACAGTACCAGGTGTAGGATACAAAGTACCAGGTGTAGGATACACAGTACAAGGTGTAGGGTACACAGTACAAGGTGTAGGATACACAGTACCAGGTGTAGGATACTAGGAAAAACGCTCAGTTGGACGCGTTGTTGAGCGAGCACCGGTACGTGCAACACGACCCGAGTACGACATTCCCATAATGTTACATACCAATAAGTCTTTAAGGTCTTGACCGATTTAGCTGAAAATTTGTAAAATAGGAGAGAATGGATAAAATCCACCGCCATCTAGAGGACCTTGACATCATTTCTTTGGGAAAACTATTTTACTCTTGATTTCTTCTAGGTGGCAGTACATAGTGACCAGAATTCTTGTGCGACCTTTTGTTGCCATGGTAACGTTACTTTTGTTAAAATGTAATTTCTATCTACACTACTTATCGGATCAAAATAAAAATAACATATTCGTGACCGGACGGACATTCTAAATGATTTGGCTACCTCTGATTTTGTAGCCGTTTAGTTTAAAAAAAACCCTTTAGATTAACTTTAAAGTAACTTTATAACTTTTTGGACGATTTTGCCACAAAACTAATGGCATTCAATCGGGAACGAAACTTGCGGATAGTCAAAATTTCAACTCGATCCGAGCCTTCGTTCGACGCTATCATGAGCCAAAAAAGCTGTGCGACTTTCCGTGCCATGGAAACGGGACTTTGTTATAATGTAATTTCCATCTACACTACTTATCGGATCAAAATAAAAATAACATATTCGTGATCGGACGGACATTCTAAATGATTTGGCCACCTCAGATTTTGTCGCCGTTTAGTTTGAAAAAAAACTTTCGATTAACTTTAATGTAACTTTTTAACTTTTTAAACGATTTTGCCACAAAACTATACAGCAACCCGCCTAGATGGTATGTACATGTGTGCAAAATTTCAGGTCGATCAAAAAACGGTGCGACCTGTATCGAGGCAGTAACAGAAAAAAAACCCAGACATTCAAACCATAAGAGTCAAGTGGAGACGCTCGCTACGCTCGCTCGACAAAGTAACAGGTATAGGATACACAGTACTAGGTATAGGATACACAATACAAGTGTAGGATACACAGTACTAGGTGTAGGATACACAGTACGAGGTGTAGGATACACAGTACGAGGTTGTAGGATGCACAGTTACAGGGGTAGGATGCACAGTTACAGGGGTAGGATACACAGTTACAGGGGTAGGATACACAGTTACAGGGGAGGATACACAGTTACAGGGGTAGGATGCACAGTAACAGGGGTAAGATGCACAGTTCAGGGGAGGATGCACAAAACAGGGGTAGGATGCTCAAGAACAGGGGTAGGTGGATA